>JAVTVY010036100.1:0-171326 GCA_036873755.1 Hanleya hanleyi | reverse complement strand
AGGAAGGAAGTAAACTGGATAACAATGATCACTAGAACTTTGGAATGAATAAGAAAACTTCATGCATAAGGTATATCGTTGAGACAGATGGTACATATCAATTTGCATTGTGGCTATAATTAGATCAATTAGACAAAATATTGGTTAGGCTTTACTCTCGTTAAATGTCCTAGGCCAATAGATAGCTTTTTTTACAAACTTAGGTACATATCATATACTAGTTTGTATTGACTGGGATGCCTGTATTGCTCCCTCATATTTTCACAGAAAGGCCGGCATACAAGTAATGATTCTCGTCGCCAGCTGTATTGATTGGCGTCACAGATTTCACATAGTCTTTCTTCAAGTATTTTATTACTCAACGCCCGGTATTAATGCGCATCTTTCAAGTTATGACATTACATCGCCTGAGTGACGTCCCTTTGCGCAGCGACAACGTCCTCTGGCTTTAACATAGCGGGGTGTAAAGATTACTTAATTCAAGGACTATTTCAGTTGTGAAACTTTGAGTTACGTTTTGATGGTCTTGGTAAAGGGGTATTATTGTGAGAGAAATAACATTGCACTACCCCACATATTATGGGGTTTCGCCAAATGACGCTGTCAGTGCGCAAAGAGAGTTAACTCAGACGACGTAACGTCATAACTCGATTCGTATTGGAAGTCTATACTCTCTGAAACATCTTGAGCGAAATTCACTCAAGTTTGAGTGGAAATTCATACCACTCAAGTATTTGAGTGAAATATTTCACTCAAGTTGAGTGAAATTTGACTCAAGTAATTGAGTGAATGTTACTTCACTCAAACTTGAGTGATTTTGTCCACCACTTGAGCGATTTTTTTACCCAAACTTGAGCGGAATCCACTCAACTAGATAACTTGACATGAAGTCGTGCCCAAAACACAACTAAATCACGACTAAATCCAGGACAGAATCGCATTCCAAAGCGTGCCAACGACCCTGTGAAACCGGTATAGATCTGTAATGTCGGTGCCTTGATATATTCCCATGTATGGCTAAACTAAGACAATGAAAGAAACAATTTTCATCACCACGTCCAGGGATATCAATAATGTTGCACTGAAATGCATCCATTAATTTCAGTTCAGATTGTTTTACGGTTTTTCTGGTATAAGAATGATCCCAAACATTGGTTGGTTGTGTCTTTACATAGTTGTGATCTATTGTAAAAATATCAATGACAACTGAGAATGAGGAAGAAAATAACCGGATTACAAAAAGTAATTGAAAAAGATAAAATTAAAAAATTTATGTACACTGTTATAAATTACCGTTATTTCACAGTAAATGTATGTTGGAGTTTACAGTACATTCAATCGTAAACACATTAATCTGTAAATTGAACTGTGATATTTCAGTTGACATCAACTGCAATGGGTAAACTGCGCACACACGTAACATACAATTCTGTTTTCTCTGAAAGGAGGTTGATATATTTGCACACGAAACGCTCAGTTGCAGGAAACATTCGACACCTGCGTTGTACGATACAACATTCAGAGCATTATCAGAACACGCGCTGGGACGGACGCAGCGGCTAACTTTAATTTTCGGTCTATCGTACGGTTTGGTTTTGGTTTTATCCATCTTTACATTTCAAGCTAAATACTACACTAACGTTCCGTCATTTAGTGTTCGACTTGCATATGCGAAGATGGGTTTTATCTGACTTGGAGTTGTATCCTACTATTCGTGTAATAATTGCACAGATTCGTTCGTGATTATTTACGAAGCTTGTGGTGATCGCATTTGTAAACACGAAGAACAATGGCTATTTCGGCCTTCCAGTGACCTACGTTGCCGAGGAACCAATAATTGTAGACAATGGTGCCACGTAATTGTATTGTTTAAAGAATGTTAAAACAACGGTAATTGTAAATTACAGGGCTACCCAAATTTTACAGTTGAATGTCTGTCAATAAACGGTAATTATAAAATACGGGGCAGTATTTTACAGTTCAAAGCCTGTTAAAAAACGGTAATTGTAAAATACGGTGTAACGTAATTTTACAGTTCAATGTACTGGCACCTTTTCTGCCAGTACATTTAACTGTGAATTTACGGTGTGATTTATAACAGTGTAAGGGCTTAAATCCAATGTTTTATGTAGAGTTAATTCCCTAGCTGTAAGTTTCACCTTCGGTTGGAGTTGAAATGCATATTCAGTTTGAGTGAAATTGAATATTTATGAGCTAAAGGCAGTATGAGTGTTGCAGCATAAGGCAGTTGAACTACTAATAGTTACTAATCCTAGGTTATGAAAGTAACGACAGTAGTAAAATAATGTCATCACTTATTTGTGCAGCAAATTTTAACAAACCTCTGCTGAAATCAATCCTTTGTTGAGCCGAAATATTGGAAAAGTTGCACTTGATGACCGCGGCGCTGGTGTGTTGACAGTCCGAAGCGTATGACGTTGGTAGCAGACGACAAGACTTTCTTGACTCGTACAAATTCAATTCAATATTTATTATACTGAACACCCTAGACAGGGCAGAGTACATGTAGAACACGAAAGAAGCAGCATCAGCTTCGAACAATCAAATGTTCGCCCCATACAATTGCAGGCGAGGTATGAACTTTATCGTAGACTCGTCCCTTGCCATTGTCTCGCACGGAGATCTGATTTCCGTTTGAGCAAGGGAAGGTACGAGTCTAAACTTTATCGCTGATAGGGATTTCACAATGAATTCTTGGAGGTTTTATTTGAAGTTATTTTTTATTTTTGTTTACTGGACTTATTGATTCATAAAGAAATCACTTGTGCGTATGATTTCCCGATTTACAGAGAAATCGTACCTCCCGTCATGCATCAAATCACAGAATTCAAGATGGAACCCACCATGAAACCGGAAGTTAGTCAATTCGGTAACAAACTTTTCAATCGCTAATGTAGTAAGGGTACAGATCTCATTTGGACACATGCTCTATCTAAGCTTCGCGTTCGCATATGATCCAATTACTGAACTCGGAAAGGATTCGGAATTTGTTTTTAACTATCCACCGGAAAAAGTTCGTTTCTTTTCAGAAGATTTCGAATATATTTTATTCAGACCTCCCTTGAAAAGGGATGAAACATTTATTAAATTGGAACGCCATATATATGAATATTAATAGTTTACCGGTATATCTATTCTTAGAATATTTTGATCGGCACGGCAGCTGAATTCCACAATGCACATGATTGATCTAGAAACCGCAAAATTGAACTTGCAAAGTATAGTACGGTATCACAAAAAAACAGACAAAATTCATCCTTTTGTGGCATTTTTCTATGTTATATGTTTCACCAAGTATTTAAGGCGAGAAGCTTCATTATAACCAAATCACAACAGGCATTACCTTTAATACATGCGTAAATTGAAAACATGCAAAATAACGGTTCTTAACTAAATAAATCAACATACATACAATCTAAATTCTACCTTGGACTGGGGGAGCAAGAGGACAGTTATATGTTATAAGCCATGGTGACAGCACAGAATATTTCCAAATGACAATGTCTTTAACAGAATGACTGTATAGTAAAACAGGCTCCGTGCTAGAACAGCACGGCATACTTTTCCAACGCCCTACATATGTAAAATGTTGTTTTCACTAGTAGCACAGGTCGTTTTTTTTTGGGGGGGGAGCTTTAGGGTGAAGGGTCGAAATACCTAATCTATACATAACAGCAGGCTTTATATTCACATACCAAGGTGTGAAACGTATTTTGGGTAAAAGAGAAATAAACGGTTTATCTCAAAACAAATCCACCAGCATATTCTGGAAGTGTCGATCTATATATACCCCTCGACAAATTATTAGATTTGTGCACGTTTACACCTTTGCCGATTGGGCGATTTAAAATCCAAGATCATTGTCACTTCTGCGCGTCTCGCAGAGCTGATAACCCGCCTTTTCTCAAAACGACTTTGATTCCGAATGGTCAGGCACGGGAAGTCTCTGGCAACCACATATGCAAATACTCATTCAATAGTTCTGCCGGGAAAATCAAATTTACAACTTTCCACAGCTCCCAGATGTAAACGGGGAAAGCATGACGACAATGAGGAGTGGAAGCTCCTGGCTTATTGTTTTGCTAGGTAGTTGCTTTGTCGCCAAAATGAAGAATAATCAAAGTTATTAGATAAACACGAAATGAATTTAGAATAAGGAGATAATACTATTTAGGCTTTGACTGGAAGAGCACGAAAGACAAAAAGCCGAATTATTATTATTCAATGACCAATTTATTCAATAATGACTTGATTTCTTTCATACTGTCAGATCATGTCCCCTGATACACCTTTCTCCATCAAGGCCCGAATAATTTTAGCAGACACAATAATTTAACTGAAACACAACAGAGCGGGTATAGGCCCATGTATTTAAAACCTCCTTCTGTGTGTAGTGTGCAGCTCAAAACACAATTTACAAATATTTTCCATCATTGAATTTGCTCCCTGAAATAGAGCTACAACCTTGTAAAATGGAGATAAAATAAGTTCTTTAAACATCCGCCACAGGGGGCAATATTAACTGTAGCGTGCGTTGATGAAGAGATAAAATGAACATCTAACAAATTTGCATAATAATGAGACATATTTTCCCCCCATTAGAATATAATGTCATGTTACGATGAAGAATTTTGAAATGTGACGTGGTAAAGATATCTAAGAAATATCCATGCTCAAATGTTGTATCCAATTAACTATTTCTGTTACATAAATTAATACAGACAAAGTCTGAACATCTGGTTGTATGTAATTATCCTGGCTCAATATGGACATCACAAAAGCACAATATGTTAGGCAGTCGATGATGTAGGACATGGTTAGGGTACACTTTGTCTGCAATATACTTGGTCATTTTCACTTCGCTGTCAGTCTGCTAAGTCTGCCATTTTGTACTTCCATATTTGGTTGCTGGAGGCTTCAAGCGACTGACCAATCGCAATAAAAGTCGGTTTGAGAAAGGCGGGCCATCAGCTCTGTGAACAGGGTAAAATGAACAGCGAGCTTGGACTTTTATTCGGTCGACAAAGGTGTAACATTACACAAATATAATAATTTGAGGACGGGAATATACATGTATAGAGCAATACTTCTAGAATATGCTGGTGTTTTTGTTGTGAGGTAAACCGTTTATTTCTCGTTTCACCCAAAGTACGTTTCACGCCATGGTGTGTCGCACCATCCCCAAACTCTTGTGAGGGCCTGTGACTAGCAGGAAGACCGCCGTCCAACGAGGAAGTGACTATAAAACCCTTGGTCATCAGTTAGATAACTCCTTTTGTTACAAAGGTCGCTTGTGAGACCATGATTGTAAACACGTTTGTTTGCAGTAACAAGGTCAAATAAAACTTGAGTCAGTAGATAGGGAAGTATTTATTTCTATTCAGGATGCAATAAATGTATCCGAAAAAATAAACCTTTTTTTAATGACGTTTTATGGGTAGTTACCACAAACAAACTTAATTTAATTTTGGCTGATCAACATAAGAAGACTAACTATATCTGATCCTCGTTCTAAGGGACTGACACTTCCCACTATATATCTTGGAATCAGGCTCTACCAGGAAATGTAAAACATATAATCCAATGCATTTTTGTGGTCGGTTATGCGATTAGACTTTCATACTTGTTCATATCAGTATAATATTAATCAGCGAATTCCGCCGAAATTCAATTAAAGGTGAACGCTGTTAAGCTAACACACAAATCACCCTAACACTAAGCGCCATTATTGTTTATTGGATATAATGATAACGTATTAGTCTCTATCAATAATCTCGAACAGTGAACCATCCTTCCATTCCTTAGTTTACCATGTTTAATATGTCGAATTATTGGATGAACATTCACCCGACCAGGTGTTTTTCACCCTACCCTTTCTGAAGAAAAGATATGAACGCATAGTTTTTGCACACTACTTGATCACCGTTTTGAATTTACGATCGGAGGGTACGAAAATGAGTCAAAATGCATCGTCTTGCCGGCGACAGTGTAGAACGTTTGAGGAGGAGGGGTGTTATAGCGTGTTAGGGTTAATGACCAACTAAAGCGCTACAGCATATGGTGAAACTTCGATCAGCCGGTTGTCCCTTTTCTCCGGCATAATGAGTTCAATTATATTCCTTGGAACTCATTCAGTTCGGAGTTACTTGGACACTATTGTTCAGCTAGGATGTCCTCGCGCATTTCCGATTTACATTTCGCTTTTCAGATTACTTTTCGATGGCATAACGAAAATGATTAAGAATTCTCCCATGTTCCTTCAAAGCATTTTACAATGTATTTACAGAGGCATAATGATTTATCTCCTATATTCCAGACTATATCTAAATGCACAGCTATACGGGTACAAGGGACTGGTATATTTCACAACGTTGTCAGTTCTCTCATATTCATTCAGGAAAACTTTTGGGGCTAAATCATAAGGTCATTATGATATTAGCTATGCGAGTTCTGACAGTGTTCTACATTTCCACTAAAACATCTTTTAACGAGTTCAGTGCACAGATGAACGGACAAGCTAACAATAAACATCTATACGGCTGTTCAATGATGTAAGTTATATTAATTAGTGTGAAACACCAATCCAAATTAATAGGTACATTATGGGCGTCTTAGAGGGGTTCGCCAGTGCGACTTTTTCATATTATTTAAACCCACCTTTTTTCTCCACGTACACGTGGTCATAATGAGCAATTATTTTAGCTTCTATTGACTATTATCTCATCCCGAATGAATCACTTTCACTAAAAAAGCTACTGATATCATTAACATCAATATGGCTCTTCACCAATGAGAGTTTTGTTTTTCCTCCAGAACGCCTTCCACTGCAGAATAATAGAGGTATAATAAAGATATATATGAACTTTCTTCGGCTCGAGATCTCTCACTTTCCTTCAAAACATCTTGAACAGCACTGTTACGGAGACGCAATGAACATTTACCACGTTCCTTTAGAACGTCTTACACAGATATAGTGACACGATGACCATCTTTCACCATTGCAAGAGATCTCTCACGTTCCTTCAGAACGTCTGACACATCACAGTCATAGAGACATACTGAACATCTGTATGATCTTTCACGAATGCCAGATCACTCACGTTCCTTCAAAACGTCTTACACTGCGCAGAAATAGGGTCATAATGAACATCTATATGACCTTTCACCAGTGCGAGAGATCCCTCACGCTCCTTCAGAACGTCTGACAGAGAAAAGTTATATGGACATAATGAACATATATGCTCTTTTACCAGCGCCAGGTCTCTCACGTTCCTTTATAACGTCGTATACCGCACAGTTCTAGGGACATAATGAACATATATATGAAATTTCACCAGCGGGAGATATCTCGCGTTCTTTCAGAATGTGTTACACAGCACAGTCATTGGGAAACAATGAACATATATATGAACTTTCTCCGGCGAGATCTAGATATCCCCACGTTCCTTCAGAACATCTCTTACACATATACACGGATATAGTGGATATGTCTCGCTGTTAAGCAGTGAAAATTCTCTCATTTCCCGATAGAACATCTTTCACAAGGCTTTTATACGAACATAATCCGAGTCCGAGTTCATTCAGGTTGCCTCAAAACACCTTTCACTGCAGTCATTTCCGGACCGCATTCCTCCGCATAGCTATAATGGATAAATGGACATTTAAATACCAATTAACCAGTGTGGGCTCACTGGTGTTCTCTTCGGATCACCTTTCACTGAACTGCTTTGTGAACATTATGAACAACTGGATAGCTTTACAATAGTACGAGTTATACCGAACACATCTCCAGGCATATCTTTACGGGATTAAATAACATCTGTTATAGATGAACCAAGGGGGAGAACGTTCGTGTGTGCGTCTTCCAAATCCATTTCACTGCGCAACTGTACATATATAATGTAGATTGATATGGTTTAATGTAGATTGATATGGTTTCTCGCCAGTGTTGAGTTTTGCCATGATTTGTCAGGTTACCTTCCTGGGTAACTATTTGTCATGATTTGTCAGATTATGGTTTTTCACCTGTATGAGTTCTCTCATGGTTCGTAAGAGCACTTTGCTCTACACAGGAATATGAGCACAATACGCATTTGTATGGTTTTTCAACAGTATGTGTTCTCTCATGGTCCGTGAGAGCACTTTTCTGTGCACAGGTATATTAGCACAATGAGCATTTGTATGGCTTTTTACCCATATGAGTTCACTGATGTTTTGTCAGATGGCCTTTCTGTGCACAGGTATATGAGCACAATGAGCATTTGTATGGTTTTTCATCCGTATGAGTTCTCTCATGGTTCACAAGAGCACCTTTACGTGCACAGGTATATTGGCACAATGAACATTTGTAAGGCTTTTCGCTAGTATGTGTTCTCTCATGACTCGTGAGATTACTTTTCTGTCCACAGGTATATTGGCACAATGAGCATTTGTATGGTTTTTCGCCAGTATGTGTTCTCTCATGTTTCGTGAGAGAACTTTTATGTGCACAGGTAAATTGGCACAATGAGCATTTGTATGGCTTTTTACCCGTATGAGTTCGGTGGTGTTCTGTCAGATTGCCTTTCTGTGCACAGGTATATGGGCACAATGAGCATTTGTATGGCTTTTCACTAGTATGTGTTCTCTCATGGTTCGTGAGAGCACCTCTATGTGCACAGGTATATATGCACAATGAACATTTGTAAGGCTGTTCACCAGTATATGTTCTCTCATGGTTCGTGAGAGCACCTCTATGTGCACCGGTATATTGGCACAATGAGCATTTGTATGGCTTTTTACCCGTATGAGTTCGCTGGTGTATTGTCAGATAGCTTTTCTGTGCACAGGTATATGAGCACAATGAGCATTTGTATGGTTTTTCACCGGTATGTGTTCTCTCATGGTTCGTAAGAGCACTTTGCTCTACACAGGAATATGAGCACAATACGCATTTGTATGGTTTTTCAACAGTATGTGTTCTCTCATGGTCCGTGAGAGCACTTTTCTGTGCACAGGTATATTAGCACAATGAGCATTTGTATGGCTTTTTACCCATATGAGTTCGCTGATGTTTTGTCAGATGGCCTTTCTGTGCACAGGTATATGAGCACAATGAGCATTTGTATGGTTTTTCACCCGTATGAGTTCTCTCATGGTTCGCAAGAGCACCTTTACGTGCACAGGTATATTGGCACAATGAACATTTGTAAGGCTTTTCGCTAGTATGTGTTCTCTCATGACTCGTGAGATTACTTTTCTGTCCACAGGTATATTGGCACAATGAGCATTTGTATGGTTTTTCGCCAGTATGTGTTCTCTCATGTTTCGTGAGAGAACTTTTATGTGCACAGGTATATTGGCACAATGAGCATTTGTATGGCTTTTTACCCGTATGAGTTCGGTGGTGTTCTGTCAGATTGCCTTTCTGTGCACAGGTATATGGGCACAATGAGCATTTGTATGGTTTTTCACCAGTATGTGTTCTCTCATGGTTCGTGAGAGCACCTCTATGTGCACAGGTATATGTGCACAATGAACATTTGTAAGGCTGTTCACCAGTGTGTGTTCTCTCATGGTTCGTGAGAGCACCTCTATGTGCACAGGTATATGTGCACAATGAGCATTTGAAAGGCTTTTCGCCAGTATGTGTTCTCTTATGAATCGTGAGAGTACTTTTCTGTGCACAGGTATATTGGCACAATGAGCATTTGTATGGCTTTTTACCCGTATGAGTTCGCTGGTGTATTGTCAGATAGCTTTTCTGTGCACAGGTATATGAGCACAAAGGGCAATTGTATGGCTTTTCCCCGGTATGTTTTCTCTCGTGTCTCATCAAAACACTTTTATTAGTAGCCTTGTATGGACACCATGGACATTTGTATGACCTTTCACCAGTATGTGTCCTCTTCTCCAGATCGACATGGTGGGTACAGTTGTTCGGACATGATGGACAATTGTAAGTTTCAGTACAGGTCTGCATTCTGTGGAAAGTGGAAAGAAAACTTTGTAAATATTTGGCTTCGTTTTACATTTAGGAAAAATATATTTCACAACCGTTCAGTCCCCCAAAATTACACTAAACAGAGATGCAATTTTGTTTACAATTCAATGCCCGACCTCGTCATACACAAATAGAATTAGCGGACAAAACAGTTTGTTTGTATCATCAAATCGGAAAAAAATATACCAAAATATTCCAACCCCTGCTTAAAATATATTAAATACATGTAATATTCCTTAATTTGTCAACTTGAATATTCGATAGAGACAAGAATGAGTAACATAATTTGAATGTCCCTTAATGTTCAGGGTCAACAGCCACAGTATATTCTCCTACATTCAAGTGGAACTGTATTGTTCGATATGTATCTTCTTGATATATGATCGGGAATCAGAAAAAGGATAGCGGTTCCCGTATTCCCAAAATTTCGGATAGTTATTTCTTGTGACTCGTATTCGTTCCATTCTGTATGTGAGCCTGAGCCTGAGCCGTGTAGGATCACGAAACAGTGCATACAATAGCAAAGCCCAATATTGGGCCTAGCTTTTCGAATGACCACGGATGTTTAAATGGGTAAAATGGCACCAGAACAGGTGCAGTAAAAATGCCAGAAATAAAATATTACAAATACAAGAAATTGTTCAGTTAGCATGAAGTACAATATTATATTGTATACTCAGAAAAGGTTCAAGGCACTGAGTCTCGTCATTCTCGAATAACAGGGTCGTGAAATAGTGTATTCTTGCAAAATCGCAAATTTTAGCTGAAAACTCATATTTCTTTCTATAAACATGTGAAGATAAACCATAACCAAAACCATACAATACGCATTTGTATGGTTTTTCAACAGTATGTGTTCTCTCATGGTCCGTGAGAGCACTTTTCTGTGCACAGGTATATTAGCACAATGAGCATTTGTATGGCTTTTTACCCATATGAGTTCGCTGATGTTTTGTCAGATGGCCTTTCTGTGCACAGGTATATGAGCACAATGAGCATTTGTATGGTTTTTCACCCGTATGAGTTCTCTCATGGTTCGCAAGAGCACCTTTACGTGCACAGGTATATTGGCACAATGAACATTTGTAAGGCTTTTCGCTAGTATGTGTTCTCTCATGACTCGTGAGATTACTTTTCTGTCCACAGGTATATTGGCACAATGAGCATTTGTATGGTTTTTCGCCAGTATGTGTTCTCTCATGTTTCGTGAGAGAACTTTTATGTGCACAGGTATATTGGCACAATGAGCATTTGTATGGCTTTTTACCCGTATGAGTTCGGTGGTGTTCTGTCAGATTGCCTTTCTGTGCACAGGTATATGGGCACAATGAGCATTTGTATGGTTTTTCACCAGTATGTGTTCTCTCATGGTTCGTGAGAGCACCTCTATGTGCACAGGTATATGTGCACAATGAACATTTGTAAGGCTGTTCACCAGTGTGTGTTCTCTCATGGTTCGTGAGAGCACCTCTATGTGCACAGGTATATGTGCACAATGAGCATTTGAAAGGCTTTTCGCCAGTATGTGTTCTCTTATGAATCGTGAGAGTACTTTTCTGTGCACAGGTATATTGGCACAATGAGCATTTGTATGGCTTTTTACCCGTATGAGTTCGCTGGTGTATTGTCAGATAGCTTTTCTGTGCACAGGTATATGAGCACAAAGGGCAATTGTATGGCTTTTCCCCGGTATGTTTTCTCTCGTGTCTCATCAAAACACTTTTATTAGTAGCCTTGTATGGACACCATGGACATTTGTATGACCTTTCACCAGTATGTGTCCTCTTCTCCAGATCGACATGGTGGGTACAGTTGTTCGGACATGATGGACAATTGTAAGTTTCAGTACAGGTCTGCATTCTGTGGAAAGTGGAAAGAAAACTTTGTAAATATTTGGCTTCGTTTTACATTTAGGAAAAATATATTTCACAACCGTTCAGTCCCCCAAAATTACACTAAACAGAGATGCAATTTTGTTTACAATTCAATGCCCGACCTCGTCATACACAAATAGAATTAGCGGACAAAACAGTTTGTTTGTATCATCAAATCGGAAAAAAATATACCAAAATATTCCAACCCCTGCTTAAAATATATTAAATACATGTAATATTCCTTAATTTGTCAACTTGAATATTCGATAGAGACAAGAATGAGTAACATAATTTGAATGTCCCTTAATGTTCAGGGTCAACAGCCACAGTATATTCTCCTACATTCAAGTGGAACTGTATTGTTCGATATGTATCTTCTTGATATATGATCGGGAATCAGAAAAAGGATAGCGGTTCCCGTATTCCCAAAATTTCGGATAGTTATTTCTTGTGACTCGTATTCGTTCCATTCTGTATGTGAGCCTGAGCCTGAGCCGTGTAGGATCACGAAACAGTGCATACAATAGCAAAGCCCAATATTGGGCCTAGCTTTTCGAATGACCACGGATGTTTAAATGGGTAAAATGGCACCAGAACAGGTGCAGTAAAAATGCCAGAAATAAAATATTACAAATACAAGAAATTGTTCAGTTAGCATGAAGTACAATATTATATTGTATACTCAGAAAAGGTTCAAGGCACTGAGTCTCGTCATTCTCGAATAACAGGGTCGTGAAATAGTGTATTCTTGCAAAATCGCAAATTTTAGCTGAAAACTCATATTTCTTTCTATAAACATGTGAAGATAAACCATAACCAAAACCAACTTGATGCAGCATAATCTCTGTTCAAATACGCACAGTAGACCAAATCTGATTCTGGTTATCGTCTGGAGACTCAGTGCCTTGCATTTTTGTCTGAGTATACAATATAATATTGTACTTATGCCAATTGAACAATCCTTGTAGTGGAAGTATTTTATTTTGGTACTTCTGTATTGCACTGACCTGGTGCCATTTTCCCATCTGAAGATACAAGGTATTTTAAAGCCCGAATAATAGGTCCTTGCATGAATTACGACTATTGACTTATCTGTACATACCGCAATGAAGAGTCACTGAACGTGGAGATCTTCCGATAAGTCGACTTATTGCTTATTGATCACCATCTTGCCCAGAATTCAATAATGGAATGCATTGGGTGTTGGGGGGTTGGCTGGAGGACTTAGAATTGGAGTCCTTGTCGCAGTTTCCCCAACGATTATCCCGGATGAGGAAAGCCCAATAAGGCCTATCCCGAAAATAATACTAGACCTCAAACAATCAATTAAGATTTGCTGACCAAGATTTCATCAAAATATTTATGAATACAATGCAGTTTTCCCTTTAATTAACATCAGAATATATTTGGATTCAGCCCAGCCTAGTAGAATGAAAAGACATTCCAGCGACTGATGTCTTGAAGATACAGTGTCAAACAGAAACCCCGAAAAATGATCTTTTCGAGCTACATGTACCTCATAACTCTGCCGTCATTCACTTTACATATAGCCCTGTACCAAACAATCATTTCACAAAACCTGGAACTTACCATCCAAGCAGTCCTTATCAACATACTAATTACTGAGATATTTAACTTTGAAGATGTGCATATGCGTGAGCATAACTGGACACTACGAGTTGAGGAAGCTGGAAATGACCAAAAAGAAAATTCATGTATCAGATGTTGTATGTAAAACAGAGATTTTCTTCCAGAAGAACGGACACGAAAGGTTATAATCCAGAACAGTATCATATTTCCAGTAGGTGGTGAAAATAATGACGTCAGGGTACATCTTGGCTTGCTAAGGGCATTTCACGTTTCACTTAATACTTCCCTTGGCTCAATGACTTCATTCTCCATGTATTTCACCCGATGTCAGTTTCCTCAAGCATCAAGTCGCATGTCCGCTCCATTTAAACGAGCCAATGAAATTGTCCTTATTCAAATACTTTGACCTGGAAATCTCAGACAGGAGACATGTCAATTTCACTTTAGCGCTCGACATGCTCGAGGCGCAAGACTGTGGGAGACCAAATCGAAGTTGTGTGAATTGGTTATTTTATTTCTCACTCTAATGGAGCATGCTTCTTTGTTTTCCTTAAAAAAAAATCATATTACAAGCGGCCTAACATATTTGTAAAAAATAAAATTGGTGACGGATCACAGGAAAATAATATGCTTTTTATTTTGTGATGGGGGCATTCCGAGGCCCACCAAGGGATCGTTTCAATCGATCGCTTTCTGGAGGTGTGTCGGAGCTAACGGGACCAATGGGATGTGACCATTTGGGAAACGCCCTATACACTCAGATATCACCCGTTACCGCATGGCTACGAGCAGAAGTTTTTACGTATGATCGTATCATGCGTTCGGATGATGTCAGGGTATTGCTTGGGTAATTTAAAACTGCAATGTAACAGGCCAATAGGGCAGCTACATGCATACCGTACTTATATGGTTCCAGATAAAATAAGTTGAGGTTGTGGGTAATTGTTCACGTTTGTTGTCTATTGTTATTTAGTGAAGACCCGTGCACCACGCACCAATCAATATGTAAATACGTAAACGTTGATGTTGGAAAACACGCTGGGCGAACACTCAAAATACTTTATTTTACATTGTGAATACAGGCCCGAGAAAATATCCGAATTTGAGCGAATGTGTGTCGAAAAGTACTGCCAACGTATTGTTAGCTGTTACATGCAAATCTACTGAACGAATCGTTTTGGCAAGAAAGTAACGCGGGTTCGAATTACATAAATGCGCAGGTAAAGCTTTTGGTAATTTAGTGAAGACCGTGCATCACACACCAATAATTGCGTAGACCAATATATGACCGTGCACGATTAGCATGTAGACCGATCAACCGCACCGTTCTCGGTTATACGGTTAAACGTTTTAAATAGACATTTATAAGACGACACGAACCCAATGGCCCACACATGTAGCATGTTTAGTAGAACCGATCAAGGGTTTTTAATACTGGTCTATATAAGACGACAGGGAACTCCACCATATGTTTTTCCGGGGATATGTTTACTACCTCGCCAGTTTGACAGAGGCCCCGCACTCATTATATGTCACGCATCTTTTTACGGATGCCTGTAAGTGACTTCATCTGTGTAAATTTGTATTTTTACTTTTGTGTTGTACTTTTTTATGTCATTTTTGTTTGTCATTCATGTATATATAAGGTTATACACACTATGATATGGAAACAAAACATGTTTATTCAATTTTCAACAGTAACAGATAACTCAAATTTGTATTGTTTAAAAAATATAATAATGTACAAGAACTCTTTCCCTGCAATAAATGGCGTCCAGTGAAAATATAGCAATAGCATCTGTAAATTGTCGCGGTCTAAATAATAAAGTAAAGCGCACAGACATATTTCGCCACCTTCGTGAGACAAAGCTGTCAATTTACTGTTTACAGGACGTCCATTTCACCAGAAAAATGAAAAAGTATATTTCTACAGAATGGGGCTATGATTCCTATATAGGCCCATATTCTAGTAACTCTCGTGGGATTGCTATTTTATTCAATAACAAGTTCCAATTTGAAGTTTTAAGGGTGAAACTGGACACAAAAAAGGGTAACAACTTAATTATAGATATCAAAACTCCAGAGCTCACATTTACTTTAGTTTCCATATATGCCCCAAATGAAGACGACCCCAACTTTTTCGAGCAAATTCAGACCCTACTAGAAGAATGGAATAGTCAGCATATTGTAATCTGTGGTGACTGGAATTTGGTCCAAGATCCAGTTCTCGATACTTTTAACTATACCCGCGTCAACAATCCTAAAGCTAGACAAAAAGTCAGTGAATTGAAGGAACACTTTGACTTTGTCGATCCATGGCGGGAATTTAATCCTAATTCAAGACGGTATACTTGGCGACAGCCGACCCCAATAAAGCAATCACGACTCGACTTTTTTCTTGTTTCTCGTAATCTAATGCATGGCGTTAAACATTCAGATATTCACCCCAGCTATAGGTCAGATCACTCACTTATAACTTTGATATTATCATTTACAGAATTTACAAAAAGGGAAGGGTTTTTGGAAATTTAACAATTCTCTGTTGAAGGACAAAGAATACGTGCAACAAATAAAAAAGGTGATTAAGGAAACATTACAACAATATTAAAAGCCCGGAAATACAGACAACACATTGACAGAAGAATTCATCATTAATGACCAACTCTTTTTTGAAATGATATTATTAAACATAAGAGGTAAATATATATCCTATTCCTCTTACAAAAGAAAAAAAAGGCTTCAAGAAGAATCTCGGTTGAAAGAAGAACTACAAAAAAAAAGAAATAACATTAGACAAAGCAACAAACTATGATGAAAAGGTAACATTAGTAAATGAGATAAATGAGATCAATAATGAATTAAATTCTATATACAAGAGTAGAGTTGAAGGAATCATGATGCGAGCTAAAGTAAGATGGTCCGAAATGGGTGAAAAACCTACCAAATACTTCTTAAATTTAGAACACAGAAATTACTTAAACAAGTCCATAACGAGAATCGAAAACTCTACAAATGAAATAATAACAGAAACCGACCAAATTCTTGAGGAAACCAAATCTTTTTATAAAAAACTGTATTCCAATAAACAAACAAGCCCTTTCGACATTAATACCCTATTTCAGAAGGAAATCCCCAAACTTGAAAAATCACAAGCTGAATCTATAGAAGGGGAGTTAACCAAAGAAGAAATATCACACGCACTTTAAAAACATGAAGAATGATAAGAGTCCTGGACCCGATGGCTACACCGCGGAATTTTTCAAATTTTTCTGGATAGATATAAGTACGTATCTTCTGAAATCCATAAATTATGCTTATAAAAATGGCGAACTGTCTATTCCCCAGCAACAAGGAGTAATAACATGCCTCCCAAAGGAGGGAAAACCAAAACATTTGCTTAAAAAACTGGCGACCGATATCTCTACTCAATGTCTGTTATAAAATAGCATCGGCTTCAATCGCTCATAGAATAAAAACTTGTTTACCAAAAATAATTAACGAAAACCAAAAAGGATTCATGTCCGGCAGACTTATTGAGGAAAATACCAGACTTATGATATGATGCAATACACAGAGAAACATCAACTTCCAGGAATCCTTATGTTAATCGATTTCGAGAAAGCCACATGAACAGGTACAATAAAAGCGTACCTGAGATACAACACATATCACGAATCGTTAGATTCTTGGTATGTGCTTTAGAATAGGTTAATCAGAAGGCTATTCTGTGAAGTCATGTGACGCAGTCAGTATGTCGGCACCTCTTCCCACTCCCTTATATGTGTTGTAATTTGATTCAGTAGATTGGTCATTCATACAAAAAGCATTAAATTTCTTTAAATTTGGTCCTTCTATACAAAAATGGATAGAAGTGTTGTACAAACATGCCCAAACATGCGTTATTGTCAATGGTTTTGTTTAACAGTTCTTCCATATATCTCGCGGCTGTCGCCAGGGAGACCCACTATCGCCATATATATTTCTTATATGTGCGGAGATATTAGCAGCAATGTTAAGAGATAATAAAAACATAATGGGCTTAAAAATTGGGGGTGAAGAATATCTGCTATCCCAATATGCTGACGACACTACCATTTTTCTGGATGGATCGTTCAGAAGTTTAAATTCTTGTTTAGATACATTACATTATTTTGCCAGCATTTCCGGTTTGAAAATGAAAATAGATAAAACAAAAATTGTGCAGCTAGGTTCGACTAAATTTAACAACACGTGGTTTCGTACTAAATGGAACTTAGACTGGTCACAGGATGACTTTAAGCTATTAGGTCTTGTGTTTACAAACAATTTGGCCGAAATGGTTGAAAAAAATTACAAAGACAAATTAAAAGATATTGTCATACTTATGAAGATATGGTCTAAAAGAGGATTGACACCATTAGGACGAAATGTTATTTTAAAAAGTTCGTTACTGCCGAAACTCAATCATCTATTTTCCTCCCTTCCAAACCCACCCGACCCACTTATAGAGGAATTTCAGAAATGCTGTTTTGAATTTGTTTGGAACTCGAAACCTGATAAAATTTCCAGAAAAAATTCTGTTAAGCCACTTGAACATGGCGGTTTAGATATTCCTATTGTTAAATATGTAATCCAGGCACAAAAAAATATCGTGGATTAGGAGATTACAAGCTGATAATCCCAAGTGGGGTAATATTTTGAAATTGCACATGCCAAAGAATATAGACCCAATAGGAATCGGATCAGCATTTCTAAGAACTACGGTGATACCAAGGATGAAAAACGTATTTTGGAGGGACAGTCTTCTAGCCTGGACAGAATTTCAAACAAAACTAGAGTACAAGGACTGTCAAACATTCTCGAATGAAAAGCTGTGGTATAATGAAAAAATTAAAATTGATAATAAAGCTGTACATTTAGGTCATTGGGATAGAAAAGGTGTGCGGTTTGTAAATGATATTTTAGATAATAACGGAATTTTTTTGTCATTTGACTCCTTTCAGTCTACTTACAAATGGGCAGCCAATTTTCTGGAATACTTATCAGTATGTCAAGCAGTACGGAAGGCAGCAAACAACATGGGATTTGGACTATTACAAAAACAATATATGATACCGTTAATACCGCCCCCTATGTCACTATTAATAAGTGTAAAAAAAGGCTGCAAAATGTACTATAGAACTCTCTTGAACTCTAAATTTATTGTACTAAACGCTCATTTAAAATGGGAAACAGTTCTTGGAAAAAAATACAGTGAATCGGAGTGGTATATATGGAATAAAAACGTAACAAAGCAAAGAGATGTGAAATATAAATGGTTTCAATATAGAATTATTAACCGATTATTGACTACCAATATTTTTGCACATAAACTTTACCCTGATATATCAAACTTATGTACATTCTGTGACAAAGTTCCAGAGACTAGTATTCATCTCTTCTGGGAATGTGAACATATCTACCCTTTGTGGAATTTACTGGAAAATTGGTTTGCTTCGGCGGGTATTCCAATTATATTTTCTCCAGAAAAAGTTATACTAGGTCTTTTACAACCCAGAAATCAGCCACTCAACCACTGTATTTCTATTATTAAATTTACTATATATAAAATGAAAGTAGTTAAACAAATCCCTTGTCTGAAAAGTGTTCAAAACGCTTTAAAATTAGCCTACGAAACAGATAAATATATGCAGTATAAGAACTGCGAGTGGCGCTTGTTTGACCAGTATTGGTAATCGCTACATTTACTGCTCAGACCTTTATAGATGTTGTTGTTGTTGTTTGTGTTGTTGTAAATCCAGGTGTAATGACGATGTATCTGTTTTGTTGTATAACAGGTTTCTAATTACAAATACAACCATTTTTATTTAGTACAATAGAATATTTTATGTACAATGTGTATCACCATGAAAACCAAATAAAATATCAATTATAAAAAAAAAATTTAAAACTGCATATTAAAATACCATACCTAAGCTCACTTTGCCAATATAGTTTTGTCAGGGACTTCTATCTTGGTGGGGATGGACAATATGTTATCAGGTCATCTTGTCGATTTTTAATGATTTCCTGGTTTTGGGGCCACAGTGAGTTTGACCTTGACCTTAAACTTTGGCACATGGCACTTCGTGCCATTGATATATCCACAGATACAAAAAAAATCGAGACTTGACTTTGGGATCACAGTGACTTTGACATCTGACCTTGATATCAATTTTGGTGTGTGACACATCGTCTCCCCCTGATCTCTATTAACTGTCTAAAAAAATGCGACTATTAAAAAATTTCTGATTTCGGGGTCACAATGACCTAACCATAATTTGAACTTGACTCCAAGTTTGGTACGTAACAAGTCGTCCACCCCTATCTACTGACACAAAAATTGTAATTTTTTAGCTGGTATTGGGGTCATCGCGACCTTCTCCGCCATATAAATCCTCTCACAAAAAGGGTTTCAATGATTCGTGTTTTTTGGTCACATTGGCTTTTGATCTCTGACCCCGACCTCAATTCTGATACGCAACAAGTCGTCTTCACCTAGTGTAAGTTGCAACTGGTGATATAGACCGGACACGAACGTGGCCAAGTTGACATCGCTTCTTTCATCCCTTCTACGCCATGATGCCTCTCAATGAACTTACATGTACACTCCGGGATCCACGGCTCCATGGGTCATCCGGCTCCATCCGGCAACACAACAACTCCTCCCAGCTCTCTGTCCATTTGATTTATCGAGTTCGGCAAAGAGTTTGATTGCCGTGAAGAGCTCATCCGTCTGCAATCAGTTTTCAAACATCCACGGCAGGTTGAACTTCCGCCATTATCTTCGTACGGCCGGTCACGTTATCCGCACGATACGTTGCTGATCAGGTGACACGAACGAATATAATGGCGGAGAATTCAACCGACTGTTGATGTTTGAAGACTGATTGCAGACAGATGAGCACTTCACGGCAAACAAACTCTTTGTCGAACTCGATGAAACAAATGGACAGAGAGCTGGGAGGGGTTTTTTTCATTGCCGGGTGGAGCCGATCTACCCATGGAGCCGTGTGGTCCCGGAGTGTACATGTAAGTTCATTGAGAGACATGATCGTGGCGTAGTAGGAACGAACGAAGCCATGTCAACGTTGCTAACACGAATAGTTCAATGATTCTCCTAGTTTGTAGGCCAGACCATGTTGATACGCGTCCGATATACCGAAATACGCCTCTGAACCAAGAGTATCCACTCACACAAAATGGAACTGTAGGCTACCTGTCTCAGATATAGAGTGGGCACAAACGGTCGGAAGTAGTTATCACATAATACGCTTTTAGGCGGGCTATACAACTTAATAATCAAAGTTTCAGCACTAATCATAATACTTTTCAACAACGTACAACAACCAGGCTTGGTACAAGGCTAGATCGAGCTATTTAGCTCCATCGGACTATAATAGCTCGATGTAGCTTATAAAATGATGTTTTTGTACACACTGATCACGAGTGAACATATATACAAGGCAAGTGGCATCCCCTGCAGTTGATACAACAACAACAACAACCAGTAACATAACATGCCGTCAAAAGTTTCAGTCTTCATGCTTGCATATTTTGCCAATTCATAATTCAATATCGCTAGTTTGCATATCAATTCACATTTTCTCACCTAATCAACTTGATAATCTGTATTTCTTCTCCTCCTTCAACCACCAACTGCCGAATCACATCTGGCTTCCATTTCACCAACTCAAAACGAGGCTCATGCACGATTTTATGAAATTTCACCACTAAAATTAAAAACGGAACTATGGAGTGGCGTTCAGTACCACAATACTGAATTGAACTCAATGAAAGTAATGCAATTATTAAAATGTATTATGCTATTGAAAAGTTCTTTTGCTTTGGTTATTGCCTTGACAACTTCTTCAATCCTGTATGACCATTGGCTGTCTCATTATCACCTATGGTTACGAACAGTCCTACCAAACTTGAAATTTTTCCCTGTCATTCTCAGCTGTTATTTCAACGTAACAGGTGCTGAATATGGCTACACGTTGCAAGTGTACGAAACACAGTGAATTCGCTGGTGATCAAAATTTTCAGACATGTAAATTACCATCCAAAAATTACAAAAAAATAGTTGTACGCACTCTTGTGGACAAGGGATATCTGTCCGCTAGAGCCAGTTACTTGTGTACGGGATGTGCGAACTATTGTGAGCAGAACTTTTTGCAAACCACACATTGCGATCCAGAGGCAGAACCGGCCAGTAAAAAGCAAAACATAATATTCGTGAAGAAGTAAGGAAAGTTGCAGAATTACTTCAAGCAGGTGAGCTCGAATCGGAAGAATTGAATTTATTGGCCAATTTGCTGGGTGAAAGCCAGAGGAGCTCCTTGATGAGAGATGCGGACACAATGGTGAATGATCAGCAATACAATGACTTGACGGACTTTAACCCTCTGCAGTGAATTGCTCAAAGGAACGATGTTGTTGTTTCATTCATGGCGGGTTGTTCTGGTGTAAATCCCGCGATCTGCAATAAGAAGACCCTTTCACTTGCCAGTGCACTGGGCTGCCTGTACTCTGCTTGTTGCAGCAATCTTGTAGCTCCCTTGGCTTTCGCAGCGAATATTGTGAGTTACTTTATTTGTGGGAGCAAATCTGTTATCAATATACATTGTCAGCTATATCCCTGTGGCAGCTACGGAACAGTCCCAAAGTGGATAGATAAGTGTGAGGATCGCCCCAATGTCTGTCCTTCATCATGTGACATTATAACTGTCTTTGACAACAACCAGGTTGTAGGTAGACGCTGGAGGGTTATGGTCAGTTCTAAGGCAACAGTCAGTGTAATAACCAATATTATACACATCTGCCCAGCAATACCCACAATGTTGCAATACGATGCTGGTATGTCCCCCCGATTTTGGCTCCACCAAGCAAATGTCCAACCAAAAGAGTTGGTGGAGCGTATCAAATCTTTGTCCGCAACATGCAAATCCAACTTCAATTTGATGCGTGATGAATTCATCGGTAAACGCCTCGCCATCGTATTCAAAGATCAGAAGGAAGGTGAGGATGATGAGATTTCTGATGGTATTGACAGTGATGATATGCCCTCCTCCTGTGTGGAGGAAAAAGACCCTTACTCGTTTGTTGAGCACCACCACGGAGACTCACCCCTCAAGGTATCAACTGGTGAGCCTTGTTTCCAGAACCCTTGCTCATATAAATCCGTGACGAAAGTTCTGGAGCATATCCTGGATGAGTCTGGCTGCAGAAGTGGGGAGAGGGCATGGACCTTAGTTTCCTGTGATGGGTTGCCGTTTGTCTTGGGGTGTAAGTTGATAAGAGACAACCAGCATCTGCAGCAAATTTTGCTTCAACCTGGCCTAGGCCACTACGAGATTAACATGGTTAAGGGTTGTTTCAAGTTCCTCTGGGATGTGGGGTTGACAGACCTTGCTGATATGCTAGGATTTAAATCCTTAAGAGCCCAAACTGTATGCAAAGCCGCATGCGACCATCACAAATCTTGGCAGATTTTACAGATTTTTTTCCAAGGCACATGTGATGAACTCCTCCTTCCGTACGTTCGGGACTGTATGCGCAATGGCCGAGTTCCCACTCTCTCTGCCTATTACGAGTGGATAGAATGTGTTCAAAATCCAAAATATCTGTTCCTTAAGGATGTCATATTCACCTATTTGTTGGCTTTGTTCATCTTCCGAGTTGGTGTGAGAAGGAACAACAGTGACTGTATGCTGGCAGGCCGTGTTAAGTTTAACAACTTATTCTACGGGTTAAACATGACGTACTACCAACAGATCGATTTCTTCGATTTGTCGACGCGTGTTCTCTGTCCGCAAGAACTTTCTGCATTTTCAGTGTCAGGCCATGGCAGTAAAGGTGAAGGTGCTGACTTTATCCTTGAAGCAAAAAATAAACGTACGAAGAGTTGGCTTCCACCCGGGGTTCCAACGGAGAAGCACTGGTGGCGTGTGACTCGAAACGCAGATACACTAGAAAAGGTAAAAAAACATCAAATGTTTATGAATGCACATATGTTTCATTGTTTTGCAGAAAGAGACTCACTTAATGAAACCAACTAGTACACATACTCACCCCACACTGTTAGAACGATATGGTACAGACGCGACAGACCATATCAAGTGTGGTCAGAAGAACCATCAGTGCGATGGTCAAACAGCGATTTGACCAGAAAATGTATGGCCTGTCGCGTCTGCACCATGAAATCCTCTTAACAGTGCACCACTCAACAATAAAAGACAACAGTAGGCATATGGTTCAAAATTGCACATGATTTTTTATATGAAGAGGGCAAAAGAACTTCACGTCTTTCAGCTGGTCCTCGGATGTACACACAAAATTAAAACAGTGACTGTGCGCCCAATAATTGCATCCGGAATGTTCACACCCCACCCAAATTTGTTTCCTATCCCCCTTTAGCGTGTATTCCCTCCCCGCATTTCCCGCAAAAAGTTTTGGCAACTTTTTTGTTTCTTCTACTTTTCCGTTTAAGCAGATCGGAGGTACATGGCAATGTTTCGCCACTGACTTCCGGCCTTGGCTCCTCAGACATCCTGGTTCTCTTAGGGGGCGGGGATGGGAAGGTGAGGGTGGCAGTATCTCCAGATTCATTACTTTCTGGCACCTCATTGCTCGGCTCCGGTATCACTGGAGTAGTGTTAATGATCTTCTTCGGTGATTCTTGAGGTGGATACGTATGTAATTGTTTCTCCCCACTCTCTTTCGTGATCAACCACTCTGAGGTCGAGTTCGTCATAATGGAAAGTTCATCGATCTAGAAGTGAAACGAAATAAAACGAAAAATATTACAAATCTTTAAATCAATGATGTTAAATAATTCAACTCGCATTGTACTTTTGCCTTGCAGATAAAGGAAAACATCAACAACCTCATTCCGGCGTGCAAAGAACAATCAAGTCAGCTTGGAATTTATCAACGAGATCTGACAAATGAGATTTTCTCTTGGAGGAAACGGTTAAGAGAGTCGCGGTACTTGGGAAACCCATTATCCCCCGAGAAGCACACCTCAATAGATGGCAGAGATTTGGATACAGAACTGGTGCATTGTGCGGGTCATTGCAAAGGAAACATTGACCTGTATTACGAGGGTCAGGAAAGGGACATGAAGGAAAAGCTAATTCCGGTGTTTGTTCTTCCCCAAGACCGTACATCGTACAACAACATAAACAACAAAACAAAAGAACAGATTCATGGGTACATTGTACAGGTTCTTGGGGAAATGCGTGACAGGGGAAAGTCAGAGGAAGCGGAGGAACTGTTGGTGAAATGGAACCAGAAGATAAAGATGGGCACTAAAGACTTGTACATCACATTCTATAGAATGGTCACATCCGCACTCGAAGATATTCCTCCAGTGGATGTGGACGAAGGTAATTGTCTCACTTCATATTAACGTACCTTCCTGCAGACATTTTTCCTACGCCTGCAATAGGCCTGCGAGCGAGCCGTACTGTCTGTGATGTATCTTATAGGGATGGCACCAGTGTGGTGTTTCTTGGCCCTACTCCGTTGGCCCTTAACATTCTTGCCAGGATTATAATGGCTTTTGAATTTCTGTTATAAAAATATATATCTTGTTATATTTACCATTAAGACTGCACGAGGAAGGAACAATGGGAGGCTTGCACAATATGAGAAGTTGTACTTTGGACATTTCATACGTTCACCGGGCCAAAAGTCCAGAATCTGATTGGATAGTTGGCATTGTGCAAGCCTCCATGATATGGAGGTAAGAAACCATCAATGTCATTTCTTTGGTAATTTTATTTCAAATGAACACATTATACCTACCTAATTTACTGATGAATATTAATATTATCAAATGACAGGTTATGGTGACGAAACTGATGAGGACATACAGTGAACTGTAATTAACCCTGTACAGTAATATTGAAGGTAAATTGCTTCTAACTTTTTCAGTTATTCATTCATAATAAGTGGCATACACGCGGTTATTCAGTAATTCGCCTTACAATTATGTAATACTACTAAGCAAAAGGAAAATACGATACAATACCGAACTCTCCATATTCAGCACCTGTTACGTTGAAATAACAGCTGAGAATGACAGGGAAAAATTTCAAGTTTGGTAGGACTGTTCGTAACCATAGGTGATAATGAGACAGCCAATGGTCATACAGGATTGAAGAAGTTGTCAAGGCAATAACCAAAGCAAAAGAACTTTTCAATAGCATAATACATTTTAATAATTGCATTACTTTCATTGAGTTCAATTCAGTATTGTGGTACTGAACGCCACTCCATAGTTCCGTTTTTAATTTTAGTGGTGAAATTTCATAAAATCGTGCATGAGCCTCGTTTTGAGTTGGTGAAATGGAAGCCAGATGTGATTCGGGAGTTGGTGGTTGAAGGAGGAGAAGAAATATCAAGTTGATTAGGTGAGAAAATGTGAATTGATATGCAAACTAGCGATATTGAATTATGATTTGGCAAAATATGCAAGCATGAAGACTGAAACTTTTGACGGCATGTTATGTTACTGGTTGTTGTTGTTGTTGTATCAACTGCAGGGGATGCCACTTGCCTTGTATATATGTTCACTCGTGATCAGTGTGTACAAAAACATCATTTTATAAGCTACATCGAGCTATTATAGTCCGATGGAGCTAAATAGCTCGATCTAGCCTTGTACCAAGCCTGACAACGACACTGGCCGGTTCAGTAATAACCGACCCTCAAGAATACATACCTGAAGTTTCAGATCTTCAACGTTCGTGTAGTTTCGAACTATGTATACGTGTACCTTTGTACTGACCCGTGACGCTCAGTTCTTACTAATAACTAAACATAAAACAAATCTTAAACAAATGATAAATGCCCGCCCTTTGTTAGTTCTGGTATAACGCGCCACAACAAACTATGGTCATTGTAATTTCTTCACTAAGGAGTCGTTCGGAACTTGGACTCAGCCTGTCTTAAACGCACTAACTTATTTCGATATGGAAGCTTTCAAATATTATATTTTATTCAGAAGTCGACAATGCTTGCAAATTAATGGTTTCTATATAACTATTTCGGTAGCTGCAAAGCTTGATAATAAAAAAAATGTACAATTCGCCAAGCAAGAAGAGATATGTATTTGGAGTTTAAGAATGGACAGGTTTTTTTTTAGCCAAGTCTAAATGAGATGGCACGATAAGCCGGCATTTTGGCCATTACGTGGCGCTGTTGAAATTGAAAAAAAAAAAATAGAATGTCCTAAAAAGTAATTGTGTAAGGGCGAGAAAAAATAGATGTATACATCGTTTATGTTTATAGTTATAATGGTTATGACATGACATTGAAATCCGCAGCATGTGCTATGTCGTGAAAAAGGGTCTGAATGGAATTATTCCAACACACATTTAGACAAGAAGGATCCCTCGGACCAAAAACGATTTTCCAGCAGTAGAGATTTACTGCCACCGCACATCACCAGGTTAAATACGGGGTCCTTCGTGTATAGGTGTCTGTCTAAATTCCTTTCATAACTATAATCATAACACAATGGAGCTAGAACTTTTACATAGTGCGTAAGTAGTAGAGAAAACATAAATTGAGTTAACTTTCACCCGGATGTAGTAACGTCACGGGGCGGCTTTGAGGCGGAACTAGTAGCGCCATCTGTACACTCTGGATGCAAGGGAGACAACTCGATCTGCCAGAGTTTGGCCGCCATCTTGAATTTTGTGGAAAAGGGGATGTATTCCTCGGCGGTGATGCGGTCCTGTCGGTGATGCGGTCGCGGGGAAAAGCTTCCGCGGAGAAAAAGTAGTCCCTAGATAAAATGGTCCGATGCGGTCGAGTGAGGTATCAAAGTGAAGCATTCGTGAAGGGGCATCTAATGGGCTGGGTGTGGGGTTGAAATATCGGCATTCTGCGCATGCGCGGTGGCCCAAGGGTATGGAAATAGACGTTTTGGAGCTAGGGAGCCACTAATGGTCCAATGGGATCGAGTGAGGTATCAAAGTGAAGCATTCGTAAAGGGGCATCCAATGGGCTGGGTTTGGGGTTGAAATATCGGCATTCTGCGCATGCGCGGTGGCCAAAGGTTATGAAAATAGACGTTTTGGAGCTAGGGGAGCCCCTAATGGTCCAATGGGGTCATATGAGGTATCCATGTGAAGCCTATGTGAAGGGGCATCCAGTCATGGGTGGGTGCATGTAAAATTTTTCCTGAAAAAAAAAACGGAACACGGACTTTATCGAAAAATCCAGGAAAATGCCTATATGGTCGACGGGCTTAACGAGGCCTGCCTATCAATAGAGTTATCTCCCCCTAGTTCCAGGGTGGGTGTATGTAAATTTTTTCCTGAAAAAATACGGAACACGGACTTTATCCTAAATTACGGGAAAATGCCTATATGGGGTATGGGGGGTATAGGACCATCCTGGGAAACCTACTTCTCGACATTTGCGGTATAGGTTGTGGGGTCTCGTTTTCTTAGTCTCGTCAAGACAAGCATGATAGGAAGTATCGCGGAGCGAATCGGTGAAATTTTTGAAAAAAGTCACCGAGACCCATATAGACCCATATAGTCCCATACTGGCGCACTGGCCAATGTTGAACCTAATGGGAAACTTACTTCTACACATTTGCGGTAGGGTTGTTCGGATTTGTTTTCTTAGTCTCGTCATTTAGAACATGATAGGAAGTGTCCCGGAGCGAATCGGTGAAATTTTTGAAAAAAAGTGACCGAGACCCATATAGACCCATATAGTCCCATACTGGGGTATAGGACCAATGTTTGTCCCACTGGGAAACTTACTTCTATACATTTGCGGTAGGGTTGTTTGGATTTGTTTTTCACGTCTCGTCATTTAGAACACTATGGGAAGGGTCCCGGAGCGAAACGGTGATTTTTTTGGAAAAAGTCACCGAGGCCTGGGTAAGCCCATAGGCCTATAGTGCATGGCTATGGGGCTATAGACCCATACGGGTGGACGTTTTGGGGTCTAGGTGAGCCCTAATGAACCGATGATGTCGTATGTGGTCTTATTTTGAAGCTCTCTTGCAGGAGCACTTGACTACACTAATGGTTCGTCCGTGTTCAATGATCTGCGCATGCGCAGTCTGGCCGTAGTATAGAAAACAGGCATCTTGGGTGCTATGTGGGTGTATGTTTGGGATAGAGATGGACCGCTATGGGTTCGAATGGGTCGTGGAAGGTGTCAAAGTGAAGCTTGTGTGGGGTAGAGTCAGAATGGCGTGGATGTGGGGTAGAATTAGGGTCATTCTGCGCATGCGCGGTAGCCAAAGGGTATGGACATAGAGGTTTTTGGGGTCTAGGTGGGCTCCTCATGGGCCGCTGGGATCGAGTGAGGTATCCATGTGAAGCCTAGGTAAGGGGGCTAGACTAGGGTGTCTTTTCCATTCTGCTGCGCAGATCATGTGGGTTGTGACGTCACTTCCGGTTTGGGTGAATGGGACGTGACCTTTGGACATGTCTAGACTTGTCTATGTCTGTCATGTACTGGGGTTTTTCCCTACAATGGCGTTCACGTGGTTTGGTGGATCTGCGCAAGTGTGTGTGTGACGTCACTTCCGTATTTTTCAGAATGCTCAAACACTACCTCCAACTTTCCCGGCCCCGGCGGGCCCCGGCCGCAGCGCGCGCGCGCGGGTTCTCATGCCGCAGCGCGCACGCGCGTTCCCCAGCAGTGCGTGGATGCATGTAGGGAGAGGTTAAATCGACGCCTATTTCACCCGGATGTAAAAATAACGTCACTTCCGGTTTGGGTGAATGGGGCGTGACCTTTGGACATGTCCAGACTTGTCTGACCGCCATTGTTGTCCTACGAGCCATCCTGCCCCTTAGACCCCAGGTGAGCTTACACGTCTATGAATATAAAGTCACCCTCGTGGAAGATCGTGGAGATGTTTGCTGGTCGCCCGCTGAGACCGTATCGAATACGGTTACGCTACACCGTGACGGCTGGACCAAATTTAAACGGGTGTTGAGCGGCGAGCTCGATGGACACCTCATCCACATAGACAATCCGTGGACTCTTCTTCCCACGCCTGGGCCGCTACCAAGACCCTACGCGAAGCCTCACCTTAGACCCCCCGATCTGTGGATAGCCTTCGAGAAAGTGGTGCCTATCGTGGACCAGCTGTTTACACCGGACGAGCGGTCATCAGACGAGTTGGAGTGGGCTCGTGCCCTGAGAGAAGCGGCGGCAGAACCCAATGAACAACTGTCTAGCCATGAACCCGACGACGATGCCATTGATTACCCGGCTAGACTCAGTCAGCCCAGTGACATGACCACCTGATCCTTTGATCTCACGGGGTTCTCCCTATAAATACGAGAGACAGTCAAATCTGGTACCATTCACGTACTGACCATGACGGAGCATATAATACTGGCGTATCTCAGCTTGACCCCCAAGGTTTTCCTGCACGTGTATGCGGATAAGGTCGATATCATGGAGGAGGTGGGAGACATCTGTGATGCGGACCCTACACAACCGTGCCCGGCCCGCATTCGTCTGTCCCGAGAGGGGTGAACCCAATTCAAACGGGTGTTGTCTGGTGAACTGGACGGCGACCTCATCCACTTGTGTCACGATGTGTACATCCGACGCGGCCCTTTCTTTGCTCAATTGGCTCGGCTAGATGGGGGTACAGTGCATTTTACCCTTCACCCTGATCTATGGTCTGCATTGGAAGATGCCGTAGTAGATGTGGATCAAGTGCTTATCAAGCGGTCATCAGACGAGTTGGACTGGTCATTTACCATGGACACGGTGGAAGCCAACGAAGAAAATCAGAAAGAAACTCCGGCCCAAGATATACCCGTTATAAATAAACGATAGAGCTAGGGTCCATCATCATTTGTCACCATGAAGCGCTGGGAGAAGGTGTTGGATAACTTATACTACAGTCCCGACAGTCCGGCGGCCTATAGTGCATTGTCGGCTCTCTATCGAGCGGCCAAACCCCAGGGGATACAACGTGCCCAAGTCCGAGATTGGTTAAGAAAACAAGACACCTATACCTTACATCGATCTGTCCGTCGCCATTTTCTACGGAACCGGGTCATCGTGGGCGGAATAGATGCCCAGTGGCAAGCGGATTTGGTCGATATGAGCGCCTTTGCCAAACACAATGATGGGAATCGGTATATCTTGACGTGCATCGATATCCTATCCAAGTATGCGTGGGTGATACCCATCGGGACGAAAACGGGGGCGAATCTCATAGCGGCGTTCAAAGACATCTTCAAGACCGGGCGCAAACCTTTGTATTTGCAAACCGACGAAGGCACGGAATTCTTCAACAGACCGTTCCAACAGTTTCTGAAAGCTCAGAAGGTGTTTTTCTTCCATACGTACAACGAGACCAAGGCTTCCGTGATGGAAAGGTTCAACAGGACATTCAAAAGCCGCATGTATAAATATTTCACCTATAAGAATAAAAGACGGTACATCGATGTTCTCCCGAAACTTGTGAGGGGTTACAATCGAGCCTATCATCGGAGTATAGAGAGAGCCCCCATTACCGTGACCCAACGCAATGAAGCCCAAGTTCAGCGTGTCTTGTACCCCAGTCAATCGCAGCGAACGCCGAAGGCAGTGTACAAGGTCGGGGACCCTATACGGATCAGTAAAGTCAAGGGCAAGTTCGAGAAAAGTTACTTGCCCAACTGGAGCGATGAGCACTTCCTGATTAAACGGCGCCTACCCCGACAGCAGCGAGTCTATGAACTGGAAGATCTTCAAGGGGAACCGTTGCTAGGGACGTTTTACGAGACGGAATTAGAGCCTGTCGTAAAAACACAGCAAGTCTACTACACGGTGGAGCAGATTTTGAAAACGGAACGTCGACGTGGCAAACTGTTTCATTTCGTCAAATGGGAAGGCTGGGCCAGTTCCTTCAATTCCTGGGTCGCTGCCAACCAGGTGAAACGACTATAAAGCCAGACACCACTGCCGTCATCCTTCATTCCACGTCCGACCACAGTGCTATGGACCAACAGCAGCTGCCTCTGAACACAGCGTCTCCCAAAACGCGCAAAGCGCAAGTGAGCTTTGTGGTCATAGTGCTAACCCTGCTGAGTGTGTTGTACGGAGGTGTGTTTTACGACGTAGCCTATGTCAGCACGCTACTTAACCAACTGAGAACACCAGCCATCAGTCAAACCTGTCTACAGATAGCACCAGTCAACCCCGTATCGAGCCCAGTCATCACCACACCCCGTGTACAAACCACAACGAGCTCCACACCAAGCTCCGTACCTACACCAAGTACACCCACTACGTCTGAAAACCCACCGGATTCCATCCCTCACAGTGAACAGACAACGACGACCGACGTTGTACCCACCGCCTTCATCCCTCACAGTGACAAGACAACGACGACCGACATTGTACCCACCACCACTCCAGTTAGCTCGTACGAAATTTACAAGAGCGTGTTACCACGGCAGCGGATACAGCTCGAACCATGGACCCCCGTTGGCAACATCCCTTCAATTGCGTCATCGCAGGACCGACGGGCTCCGGCGAAACGCATTTCGTCCGGAAGCTCCTTCTACACGCCGACAGCATGATCACCCTACTATTTCGCGTGGTTCTATAAGAACACACAGAACACGTAGAAGGCTCTTTACCAAAGTGTGTACTCATATACATAAAAAGATTGCCGTCACTGACACATCTATAATCACACAGAGAGCACTTAAACGGTTTTTCATCTGTATTCCTGCATATACGCTTTAACACGAGTGACTTCGCTGGTGCTCCTACAAGTGTAGTATGGTTTTTCACCAGTAGGCCTAAACACACGTGTCCCCTGGATGTGTGTGCCAAGACAATCCTTTCCGACAGGCAGTAGACTCTCCAATTGTTCCCCAGTCATCGTCTCCCCTTGGTGTCGATAGAGGGCAACAGGAACCGGTGGCTTCAAGATGCTCATTTCTGGAGGAGAACATCGTATATCATGGTCTTCACATTCCACACTTTCTACCTGAAAAAAAGTATTCTGATGGTCTCATTAAACTTGTGCTGATGTGAACGTAATGATGTGATCATTCGGGGAGCAGATGTCCCCCATAATGCATTGCACTGGACAGGACCCGGTCAAGATCAAAAGACGAGAAAAATGTAAATACTATTGTTGTTGCTTCGACACATCTCTCCTCTGAATATATATTTCATGCAGTATGTGAACACATTAAAATAGTAACGAACGCCGACTTCACGGGAGAGGACGTGACTGCGAGGGCGTTGAAAATTGGGATCTTCATAAACCAAGAACCGGAACCTGTTCAGCGAGAGCGGATCGAGATTTGCAACGTCTGCTCGGTGAATAGCCAGAGATCAAATAAGTTAAACAACAAACAGTTCAGTCTCTCAATTTTTCAGGAGAGCGATCGATCTCCCTCTCCATCGCCCACGTAATTTTTCCTCCAGGAGTGTTATTTATCACTCTCCTGGAAAATGGAAATGCATCGAGGAGTAAAACCGACAATAGTGAATCACCCTCGCAATACAGAAATCATTCAATATCAAATCTAGGCGAGCGATCAACAGCTTCCGCAAATTTGACAAACATGATTAGACTGTAAACATAATTTACCTATGGGTATGGCATACGATTTCTCGAAATAAAATTGAAAAATAGCTGGTTATATGCACATCGATTTGTACCATTATTACCATCGAAAATGTATGTCATGGAATAAGAGTTATTGTATAGCAAGTCTCACGTCCGACATTCAGTAACCATCAACCATTCATCGATAATTTCTGTGGTCATATTTGAAAGACTACAATACACAATCTTATACTACATGTAGCAATGTTCATGTGTATGATGTAAAACTTGGGGTATAGTATCATATCATCTATAGGTACATGTTACATATAATACAATAGAGAATCGATCAACAATTTTCAATACTCACTTTGTCTAGACGCGCGTTCATCTTTCCCATCGTGATATTCGTGCCATTATCTGTGCCGCCTGTTTGCTCGAGTTTGATTCCATCGTCTGTGTGTGATAGGTCCTCGTGAATTACTGGTATTTGTCCAACCTCTGCTTTAACCGATGACCTTGATCATGGCTACATGTATCTTATGAAAAAAAATATATATAGAAATTATTTTTAGTTCCACAGACAAACATTTAACATCGGACGGTAGCATACAGTTCATGTATATTGCTATCTCTTTCTGCAAATACTTGAACTAATGAATGTTGATAACGCTATGTGGATTATGTGGATATAGTACCAGCAGTCAGACGTTTGGAGGATATAAATCTAGGACTTCAGCTCAGGTAGCCATGCAGGTACCGCAAGAGCCGTGGATTAGACCCGGGTGTCCGCCCACCTTGCCGAACTACAACTACCGTAGCCATTTAACGATTGCCCCATCGGCCGTTCGCCGGGGTCGATATAATCACTAAGCACTGATATCATTCATAAATTGCGTGTCCATAGACTCTCTAATATTTATTTCGAGTCAAATCCAGTCGGGAACGAACAAAGAAAAACGTCCGAGGTCCACCATCTTTTGGCGTTGAACGCGCCGGAACAGAAAATCGCGCGGTAAACACCGGTTAGCCCAAATTACAAACCTAACCACGAGATCGGTCAAATCGATCACAATCAACTACAATGTCGACCACATGCGACCTGAAGTTGCCTCTTACCATGCCTGTCGGTGTTTATCCAAAGTTAATTTGGTACTTGTTTACGGAACCGGAAGTGACGTCTCAAATCAACCAGATGTTGCACGCATTGGTCAAAGTTCAACCTCACCTTTCTCTACCACTATCATCAATGTTTCACCTGGATGATCAGGTTATTCAGCTTTATCCCAAATTCTGAACTCTAAAATATAAAAAAAAGTATTTCTGTCCAACATTTTCGATCATGAGAATATTTGAAAACTGATTTCTCAAAGAAGGATCTATTACAATATTCCAGTTTAGCAATGATAACAAAGTTATCACATCACCTTATTTCACGGAATGAAGAGTTATCCGAAGACTATAACTTCTTTTAGTGGGATGAGACGAACTTAGCTGAACAAAACTGATAAAATGTCCAGAATCTTATCGTGGGCGATAGCTATTCATCAAAAATAATTAATCTATCTGTAATATAATAACGAACAAACTGGCAAACCGGCCAGGTATATTTGAAGTCCTTTCTGGGAACGAACGATTTTTTAAATCTGACCTTACATTCATATTAACTTCATTCATGGAGTGTTTAGCTCTTATGCTGGAGTGTTTAGAAATAAAAAAAATGAAAGAAAAAAATCCGTCCTGCATCATAACGATAATTGGCTAGTGTACATGTACATCCAGGATCAACCATAAGCATACGGAGTAGATGAAAATGAGAATTCAATTAGTTTTCCATATTAAATGATTTGCTTCTTGGAATCTTCGAGATATATTGGGAACTCTTTCCTGGAGACAGTACAGCAAGAAGATCAAACACGCTTATGTTGCCAAAATAGTTCATGAAATCGCAGCCTTTGTCAGTATTAATCTCAAATGTTCCCAAAGAAGCATATCTAGAGAAATTACATGTATGACTCCATCACTCAAAACAAGCGGACTGAAAAAGGCCAAGTTGCCGCGAAGTGTCGGGATTTCAGGCCCCAGCTGACCTCGTAGAAGAATGGATTTTCTCTTCGCGCTTGAATTGTATGATTGTCTTTAATTTGGTGCCATTACTGACGAGAGATGAATAGTGAGTGACGGACAAGACGCTAGGTTTGTCAACAAGCCTTCAACAAGCTTGGTGTTTCTTTTGCGATTGTTGGAATGAGACAGGGTGTTTATAAAAACATCATCCAGTAAAGTATGAGAGTCTTGAGTGAAAATAGAAGCGTCTAGTCCGTCATTCATAATTCAGCCGTCGTCCATTAAAGAATATCCGCGTGCATAATCCAAAGACCTATTCCATATCCATATAACAGTATTAGCTCCAAATCCAGGAAGACAATCACAGTATACATAAACATAGGCTAGTTTCCTGCAAGAGAGAAGCGGTCAACAGTTTTCAATGATGCCGACAGGACATCATGATGTTCCAAAAATACAAAATCCGTATCGTAGATCAGTATTCTTAATCAATAATAATCGTTGTAAAGTCGTTATCTAGAGAATTATGTATCTCAGTCACGCTTTGATTGTGACTGTTCATATGAACACCATGGGGAACTTGAAGTACAGGGGTACACACGGCCCCTAGCCCCTGGTTAAGCGGAATTAGACACAAGTTACGAAACGTAACGTCATAGATCTTGCACGCTACTTTCGTATTTTGCTATCAGCATGCGATATGTATCGCCAAATTTGAGAAACTTTGAGTGGTGTTTTATAAGTTTCTGCAACAATGTTTTGTGACGTTGATTGAAATCGTCACATTTAACACAGGATCTAGCTAATGCTACTAGGCGAGATATGTATTCGCCATATGCAGGTCCCACTGGAATATTACTGTCCAGAAAGGGATAGTTTGCGATGTCGAAATTGTAATCATCCCTAGTAGTAGGGATAGTGCATTTAAAGCCGCCTTTCACCCGGATGTAAATATTACGTCACTTCCAATTGGATTGCAAGAGGCGTGGTCATTGGTACATGTCTAGACTTGTTGGTGTGTGTTGATGTACTGGGTTTTTTTCCTAAAAATCCGTCATTTTCCAACATGGCCGTCTTAAAATCCGCCATTTTCCAACATGGCCGTCTAAAATCCGCCATTTACCAACATGGCCTTCTAAAAATCCGCCATTTTCCAACATGGCCGTCTAAAAACGGATTTTTAGACGGCCATTGTTGTAGAAAAACGTATAAAACGGGGTGATTTTTAGTGGTTGGGTGTATTCATTGCACTACCTTACGGAGCACTCTGACTTACCTGACCAGCCCGCCTGCCTGCCTGCCTGCCTGCCTGCTTGTATGAGACGTGTAGAGAAGCATGAGACGTGGATAAGATTTTCCCTGGGACCCAGCAGCACCTCCGGTTGAAGTCTTGCCTGAAGACGAGCGTGTGAGGGACATTTATCAACGACACTGGGCTACCATACACCACTGTTTTCACCGTGACCGTCGTCTATTGGACTTGTATAACTTTCGAATGCAGGACCATACGTATTTGGTGGTGGTGGTGGTGGTGGTGGTGGTGGTTGGTGTCGTCTACTCGTCGATTGCTGCATAAAGGCCCAACGTTTAGGATTCCCTACCAATTCTTGAGGGGTGTGTATGTCTTTTAACCCCTGAGCAAAGGCTTCCCAGCCCGGTGGATTAGAGTGTTTGCGAGAACGTACCATATCGTTGATCAAATCGGTCATATGAGACCCCGGCACCACTTGGTTTCGAATCAGCAGTTTTCCCTCATCGTTCCAACCCATATCGGAATTCTGTTTCACCCGGTCCAACAATAAACGAGCCTTGGTCTTGAATGCTTTAGGGACACTGGCCAACACTTCCTCTTCCAGCTCAGGTGAGGGTGGCGGCGGTGTGAGTGTGGGTGTTGCAGGTAGTGGTGGTGGTGTACTACTACCCCTATATTGATCCATAAACGTCTTGTACCGGTTCAGCGTATGATGGTAGAGTTGAATTTTCTCGTGATCGGGTAGCCGACGTTGGAATATACTATGCATCTCTTCATCCAGAGACTGGAGTTGTTGCACCGTGGCAGGCACGGGATAGGGTGATTGCAAACTCTGTAACAGTCGAGGTTCCACCAGCATCATTTTTTCGTATGTTCCATGTTTTAGCGTCCCAAGATGGAGCCTAGTAAGGGTTCCAGTACGGTAGCGGCTAAGGGTGCCAGGAGTGCGCCGAGAAATCCACCTCGCTGTAACACCTGTTTCTTTTTCCTGACACTACCCGTCTTCTTCACCAACGTTCGGAGACCCGCCTTGTGCCGTTGCAATTTCCCTTTCTGCAGAGGACTGAGACTGCCGGTGCTAGGGGCCGTGTGGTCATATCATCCAAGTTGCCACATGAACAGGTACAATAAAAGCGTACCTGAGATACAACACATATCACGAATCGTTAGATTCTTGGTATGTGCTTTAGAATAGGTTAACCAGAAGACTATTCTGTGAAGTCATGTGACGCAGTCAGTATGTCGGCACCTCTTCCCACTTCCCTTATATGTGTTGTAATTGCCTTTTAACACTTTATGCGCCACTTCACACAAACGCCGTACCAAGTCGGGATCCGCTTCGCACCAGGGCCCGGCCCACCTCCGGTGGCGCGCTGCGTAAAACGCGGAGGGCCGGCGCGTGCTTGCGTATCCGTGCAGACATGATGAGGAAGTGACTGCTATAGGGTTGTGTCTTCTTCTTTTATTTGGGTGTGTACACCGTCTGCACCTCTCCGGGAAAAATGTGGGTGCGCAATCGACGGGTGGAGGGGATGTCTTGTTTCAAGTCGATGAGTAGATACCCGTGAGCTCCTTGGATAGCATCTTCAAAGGATTCTCGTACAAAGGCCGTGTTACATCTGTTTGGCCAGGTGCATAATTTGGGAGGCGTCTCTGGGGCTTTTGAATAACACCACATACTGAGCATTCAAATTAATGTTCCTGTGCTCTTTGTTCTTACTGAAGAGATTCTGCACGATGTAGATGATGCTCAACCGACGATGATGGCTTCCTTTGGTAAAGAGACGGGATCGTCCACCACCACCAACGTGTCTTCTGGCGTATTCTCGGGTGGTAATCCTTCCACTAAGGTGAGTCCAGGGAGACGTGCCAGTTCCTCGTACGCCGGTTGCCAAGCTCCATAACATCACAGGATGCGAGCTACGGGAGGTGAAATGAGGGCTGACCCGTGTTGGATAGAGGCGTTGAACAAAGTGTGTTTTCCCGACCCTGTCGGTCCAGCGATGAGACACGTGAAAGGATGCTGCCACCGAGGATCCATAGCGTCGGTTTTTTTATTTGGTGATTTGCGCCCGGCGTTCAGAGGCCCACCACCGTTGTCGTGGATCCCACCGGGGATCGTAGTTGTTCGGGTACCGTTGCCGTGGTAAACGGTATTCACCGTATCCCACTCTAGGTGTTAGCGTCGTGGTGTTGGTGGTGGTGGGTGTTATAGGTTGTCGTGATGTGGTGGAAGGTTCGTCGCTTCTCAGGGTAGATACGGGGGAGGTTGGCGGGATGAAAAGTGACCGCGTCGTGGGGCTGAGTGTGTGTGGTGGTCGGGTCCATAGTCTGAGGGTTGATACGGCAGGCTGGCGGTGAGGACTAGACGGCGTCGTGGACTGGATGGACTGTGGTGAGCGCAGCGTCGTAGGAACGAGAGTCGTGGTGGTGGTGGTGGTGGTGGAAGTGGTGGTGGTGGTGGTGTTGGGTGGAGCAGCACTTGGACGAATGGTGTTGAAACAGGATATCAGATACGCCAAATCGTAGAACAAGCCTCCAAATAAGGTACCCAGAAGCACTACTAGACAAACTACGGTACCCACTTATGCTTTTCGAGAGCGTAGCAGTAAGGGTAGATTTGCACTATCCATGGTACAACCCTACACTGAAGGATGTAGGCGATGTGAGGTAGAATTTATAGCCGTTTCATGTCACGGCCTGACACCCAGGAATTAAACGAACTGGGCCAACCTTGCCATTTGACGAAATGATAGGGGATGCCACGTCGACGTTCCGTTTTCAAAATCTTTTCCATCGTGTAGTAGTCTTTCCGTGTTTTCACCACCGGTTGTAATTCCGCCTCGTAAAACGTGCCTTGCAGTGTTTCTCCTTGTAGATCTTCCAGTTGATAGACGTGTGGCTGTCGAGGTTTATGGCGAACGATGACAAAGTGCTCGTCACTCCAGTTGGGCAAGTAACTTTTCTCAAATTGCCCTTTCACTTTACTGATCCGTACCACATCTCCGCGTTTGTAACGGGGTGACGTGAGTGGTGGACTGGGGTCTATCGAGTACAGCGTACGGCGCATTTGATGTTCGTTGCGTTCTGTCACATCGAGGGGAGCTCGCTGGATACTGCGATGATAGGCTCGATTGTACCCTTAGACCAGTTGAGGTAGTACATCGATGTACCGTCGGGTGTTTTTGGCGGTAAAATACTTGTACATTCGTCCTTTGAAGGTACGATTGAATCGTTCCACCACAGAGGCTTTGGTCTGGTTGTACGTATGGAAGAAAAATACCTTCTGTTTCTTAAGAAAGGCTTGAAAGGGACGGTTGAGAAATTCTGTGCCTTCATCCGTTTGCAAATAGAGGGGTTTGCGCCCCGTCTTGAAAATCTGCTGGAACGCCCGTACCAGATTCTCTCCTGTTTTGGTGCGAATGGGTAGTACCCATGTGTACTTGGATAAAATATCGATACAGGTCAACATGTACCGATGTCCATCATTGTGGGGTGCAAATCGACTCATATGCACTAAATCAGCCTGCCATTGTGCGTCTATGCATCCTACGATGACTCGGTTACGGCGAAAATATCGTCGGCTGCTCGATGTAAACTATAAGTGTCTTGGGTTTTTAACCAGTCTCGAACTTCAGTTCGACTGATGCCTTGGGAATGTGCAGCTCGAGCCAGCGCTCCCACAGCGCTATAAGCGGCTGGACTGGTAGGGTTGTAATACAAATCGGTTAACACCTTGTTCACAGTGGTACGCCACGTAGATTCCAACCGTTCACCTTTTTTCATCCCCTTTCGTGTGCCCCTTATCTGTGTGCCTATCTTCCTACCCCTGATCGGGGTGCCCCTGGTGTGGGTCCCCGTGCGGGTTGGGTTGTGGTGTGTTCGCTTCATGAGTAGACACTGACACTCTAGCCTCTGTGCACCCTATAGATATAGTACTTCATCGACCATGGGGATTACTTTTTCCAAGGCTGTCCATAGATCAGGGTCCAGAGTAAACCCACCTCGCTTCAGACAGAGGAGTCGAGCAAAATAGGGACCGCGAGGTCACCCAACAACACCCGTTTCAAGGTAGTCCACCCTTCCGGGGATAAAGAGACACGCGCTGGTTCAGCCGTATACCAACACCTACTGTCGTCATCGATGAGCTCCACGCGTTTGGGATACAACAATAGGGTGCAGTCCGGTGTAAGAGTGCGGGTAGCTACAGAGTGCGCCTCGGGGTGCAGTACGTCGTGGACGTCGGTGATAATAGCTTTCAGCGCCTGCCATAATGCCAGACGGAGTATGATAGAGGCACCACCACGCTGTTCTAACCGGGGAAAAAAAGAATCATCTCTACCACTTCGTAGGTAGACACCGACTCCCACGTGCATGAAATCGACTTCGGGCTCTTTTCCCTGTAACAACCGTGTCAATAGAGTCCATCCTGCTAGGGTTAAACATAGCTTCACCTCTTGGGGATGTTCTTCGATGAGCTGCAGTTCATGGTTATAGACGGTGAGGATGACGTCAGGCGTGAGTTGGAAGAAGGCAAGCTCCCCAAGTGCTCCGTGCGCTGCCATGGTGGTGAATGACAAAACACCGACGAGGCGAGTGTGTATATATCGAAGGGAATGCACGTTTTTTTCCCCCTTCGTGAAAGTCCGTGATGACTCGTGTCTATTAAAACCCCTAGTCCGTAGCCGTACACGTTATAGGTTTTTTTCGCACCTCTCTCTATCCGTACCCGTATACGTTATAGTTTTTTATTTTCCATCCCTACCTTCGTGAAAGTCCGTGATGATTCGGGCTGTAATGTTATAAACATAGGAATAGACTTTAACCTAGGAATTCACCATAGACGAATTTTGCGCAAAATATGAGGATTGTAAATTAACCCAGGAAGGGTGGGGCGCGCGGACCTGGGCGTAGGCACCTTGTAGGCTACCAATCAGCGACGCGTACATCCATTCTAATGTTATCAATAGACGCAATCATTAACATAGGAATTTGCGATAGCGAATTTCGTGTAAAATGAAGGGATTCTGACGTGACCCAGAATGCATCACTCGCGCCAATACATAGCTGTACATGCATTGTGGCTAGAGAACAATGTTTCAGGGCCAACCCTAATGTTATAAACATAGGAATAGACTTTAACCTGGGAATTGACTATAGGTGAATTTTGTACAAAATATGAGGATTGTAAATTAACCCAGGAAGGGTGGGGCACACGGACCTCGGCGTAGGCACCTTGTAGGCCACCAATGAGCGACGTGTACATCCATTCTAATGTTATCAATAGACGCAATCATTTAACATGGAAATTGAATATAGGCGAATTTCGTGCAAAATGAAGGGATTGTAAATTAACCCAGGAAGGGTTGGGGCCCACTATATTGGCCAATCAGCAGACCCGAATAAGAGCCAATCCACTGTCTATAAAAAGAGCCAATCCGCTATCGCTAAAAAGAACCAATGAAGCCAGCATCACCTACGTTGAAACAGCCAATGGAAATCTACTGTATTTCAGTATAAAGCCAGCGGGAGCGTGGTTAGCGTCATTTCAAATACCTTGACCAGACTGACAACACCGTATGAACGAAGAAAAAATGAACAACGAAGTAGCTGCAGCACGCCAGGAGATAGGGAAACTGGTTAATTTTAACCGAGTGGTAGCCAAGATGTCGACCACGAGAGATGCGGCAAAAATGCAGGCAGCACGCCGAGAGAGAGAGAAACTCGTGAAAGATGTAAAAGAATTCTGGTTGAAGGAAATTGAAGGCTGGTGCAGACATGTTGACAACAATTTTAATGAACAAGTGGCCAAGATTCTGCGTGTCCTGATAATATTGGCACGAACCGTGACGGACGAAGAGTGGCTGGCGCATCTAAAGGCAGCAATGGCGGAGATGTACCCTCCCCCTCCACTACTACCACCCCCATAAGAACAACAACAACAAGTCGAGGCGGCATCTGTGGATATAAGTACCATTCCACAGGCACAGTTCCTAGAAGATCTACCCATTAGTGATGTCGACCACAATGCACAACAACAACACCGGTACCAACCGAGGCCAGGCCATCGCTACTTTTCAGTCAGCGATTTTACGGAGTAGACAGGCAAACTCCCCCTGAATAAAACAGGGTAAACAAATTGACCTCAACGGACCTTTTCAGGGCCAACCAAAGGCCCTTGTCAGGGCCACCCCAATCTACCGAAAGGGGAACTTCTAACTTGGCACATTCAATTCAAATCACAGGTCCTACATGATCTCCTCTATATTCTATATAATTACCAATCTCCAACTCCAAAAAACAATCCCTGCCCCTCAACGACCCTTTTCAGGGCCAACCCCTAGCCCTTCCAACATACAGTTTTTTTCTCAGTGTTTTAGGGCCAACCCATGCAAAAATTTTGTACAAAATATGAGGATTGTAAATTAACCCAGGAAGGGTGGGGCGCGCGGACCTGGGCGTAGGCACCTTGTAGGCCACCAATCAGCGACGTGAACATCCATTCTAATGTTATAAATAGACGCAATCATTTAACATAGGAATTTGCTATAGGTGAATTTGGTGTAAAATGAAGGGATTCTGACGTGACCCAGAATGCATTACTGGCGCCAATACATAGCTGTACATGCATTGGGGCTAGAGAAAAAAATGTTTCAGGGCCAACCCTAATGTTATAATCATAGGAATGGATTTTAACCTGGGAATTGACTATAGGTGAATTTTGCTCAAAATATGAGGATTGTAAATTAACCCAGGAAGGGTGGGGCGCGCGGACCTGGGCGTAGGCACCTTGTAGGCCACCAATCAGCGACGCGTACATCCATTCTAATGTTATAAATAGACGCAATCATTTGACATAGGAATTTGCTATAGGCGAATTTGGTGTAAAATGAAGGGATTCTGACGTGACCCAGAATGCATCACTGGCGCCAATACATAGCTGTACATGCATTGGGGGCTAGAGAAAAAATGTTTCAGGGCCAACCCTAATGTTATAAACATAGGAATGGATTTTAACCTGGGAATTGACTATAGGTGAATTTTGCGCAAAATATGAGGATTGTAAATTAACCCAGGAAGGGTGGGGCGCGCGGACCTGGGCGTAGGTACCATGTAGGCCACCAATGAGCGACGGACATTATTCGGTTTACCGTACATTCATACTAATACCTGGCCGCTGTTAGTAGGAAGTTTTTCCATTGACTCAAGGTTATTTACCTATTGTTACCTAGGTGTGTGTGTGTGCATGTGCAGGACTTGGTTTTATTTTTGTGCTTTGAGTTAGAAGTTTCCTCTTTCGGAAAGATTGGGTGGCACTGAAAAGGGCCTTTGGAAGATGTAAGGGGTTACATCGTTGGAGACAGGTCGAGTTGCCTTCTCTGAATACACACCGGGCATTTCAACGCTATGAATTTACACACTATGGGGTTGCCATTGCCCGTAGGCTCTTTTGGTAATCGGGCATGTCGGTGTATACAGGTTATACACAAGGCTTGATGGCCACAGGGGAAAACGGCGTATTTGGCGAACTGAGCAGAGCATTCCACGCAGCGTAAATATTGTGCTGCTTTGCATTCTGTGTTTGGCGCCAGTTTTCTTGCTATTGCAGCAGTGTAGTACACGATGTCTTGCTGCTGCTGCTGCTGCTGCTGTAAACCTTCCATTTCTTGTTGCTCTTTTTTTCTATTTTCTTGGTCTTCTTGGACATTTTCTCTTTCTGTTGCTTGTGGCTGTAAAATACCCATCTGTTCTTCTTTTCTCCTTTCTGTTTCTTGGTCTTGGGCTTGGGCTTGATGTTGTTGTTTGTAGATATCTTCTAGCACTGCGTCAATTTGGTCAAATCGTTGGTATTGCAGTGCCGTAACATCCGGTGTGACTTGTGCTCCTGGGTGGTCTTCATTATCGCCGCCCTGTGGTTGTTCTTCATCTTTAAATAGGTCTTGTATAATATCATCCAGCCATTGGTCATCATGTACCATATCGATTTTCTCTAGCGGTTGTAGTTCATCATCATCTATCATGAACTCTTGTAATAAGTTGTCAATATCCATGATTTCAGCTTGAGCCATGATGTAATTGTGAATGAATGACTAAATACTGTGCGCTATTTATAGTGTAACGCGCGGACGTGAGCGTAATCTTTAAGATCATATCTTTGCGCTGGCCTAGGCAGAATTTTTTTTGTGTTTGTTTTGCAACTTTAAACCGGTGTGATTTTGCAATAAATGCGAGTGGACGTTATTTCAACTTGAATTAGGGGAACTGATCGTGCAACATTGAAAAATTCAGAAGGCTAGCGGGAAGCGAACCCGCTATTTTTAATCCTTTTATCGATTTTTTTAGACCCGTAACGTTGGGTAGGGTAGTATGGAAAACGCGGTACACTTGAAATAAATGAGTTTTCCTGCGTAAAAATAGATGAGGTATCTTCCTCACAGCCTTATAATGTAACCTTGAAAATTGCAGCACGTTTATGGAAAGAAAAATAGGAATTTTTATCGTATCACGCCGGCTACGGTAAAACAGCCATCGCCATGTTGGAACATGGCGCGGATTTTTAGACGGCCATGTTGGAAAATGGCGGATTTTTAGACGGCCATGTTGGAAAATGGCCGTCTAAAAACGGATTTTTAGACGGCCATTGTTGTAGAAAAACGTATAAAAGGGCATAATTTTTAGTGGTTGGGTGTATTCATTCACAACTACAATCATGGCTACAAGACGGCGGTTATTCAAGCGATCCTAGAGAACATAGAGAGGTGATTACCAGTGAAGAAGATGGCGGTGGTGTGACAATAATTACAAGCTTACAGCGGGTGCATAATATTGCCCATACGTTGAGACGGCGAAGTGAAGAATAAGACGAGGAGGTCACGGCCGCAATGGAAGAAGATGAAGATGTACCTACGGACGATGAAGAACTCCCCGACCTAGAGTGGTTAAACAGTAACAGACCTCCAACAAATACAGCGGCTACCCAAACACCAATTATAACAACGCCGGCTACAGAAACACGAACGCAGGCTACAACAACAACAACAACAACAACAACAACAACAACAACAACACCACCATACTCTTGGGCCGAGGTAACCCGCCAGTTGAACGAGCAGATTAATGAAATGAGGGAAGACATGCATGAAATGGACGCTGTAAAGTTTAAACTACAACAAGACCTACATAAGGAAAACAGTAAATTAAACTGTAGGGTGTGTACCGACGAGGAAAGCCTGTACGCCCTATTTCCGTGCGGGCATTTATGCCTATGTGAGGAATGCTGGGTAACCCTAACATGTATAGGGGAGACGTGCCACTGCGCTGAAACGGACGAACAGCATTTAAAGATCAAGTGTCCCGTGTGTAGGAAGCAGGTGTGCGGGGTAAAGAGAATCTACCGCTCGTAAAAAGTGTCGTAACACTTTCCAAAGGCCCTTTTCAGGGCCACCCAATGTTTTCGAAAGAGAACTTCTAACTGAAAGCACAACACCAGCTCCAATCACCACACTCAATGAACACTAACACTCATTTTTGAATTTTCTACTATTTTCATTTAACACAATGGAATGAACGTGTTCACCACAGTAGACTCTGGGTATTGAATTTTTTAATACAATTATACGCTATGAAGGCGCTTCAATGCACATAGAATGAACATAAAATGAACATAGAATGTAGGAATACGGTAAATGTCTGAATGTTTTTCAATGCAACAAGACTTGAAAATGTTCAATATTTATAAAACAAGACTAACACAATAGAATGAACGTCTTCACCACAGTAAAACTCTGGGTATTGAATTTTTAATACAATTATACGCTATGAAGGCACTTCAATGAACGTAGCATGTAGGAATACGGTAAATGTCTGAATGTTTTCAACACAAGACTTGAAATGTTCAATAGTTATGCAACAAGACTTATTTGAACTCATCATCGTCTTTCCGCCCCTGGTGCACGTAGATGTAGGTAGCAATCTGTTCACGTGGAATTCTGGGAGCACTGGCAGCTTCCAATGCCAGGGCAATTTGCTCCTCGGTGACGTCCTGTAGTGCCTCAGTGATGAGCGCGTATGATGGTACACTATTGTCCACACACGTATGCGTGTTTATCGGACTGTTGTTCACACAGCCTGCACATGCTTCGATACGCAAGTGTCGAATGCGAGGCCTGACATGATCCAGGAATGTGTCGATGTACTTCTTACAAATATACTGAGTCACCTGGTCAGACAGGGCTTCATGAATTATAGCTGTGAGACTCTGCAACTTTCGCCACGCCGTTATTTTCAAGGTGACGCCCTGAGGACAAGGAACACGCTCTTGCGTATCTGACCTCATTTTCCATTTCCGTATATGCACCAGGAGCTGGTCGTTGAAATATGCACAGCTGACAAAGATGTCGTCACCCACATAAAATTTCGCTTCGTCACTGCCCTGCTGGTCAATGACCGCATCGATGGCGTAATCAATGGCCTGTAGTTTTAGCCAGGTGTGGAAGGTCAAGGCGATATGCCTAGCTGGTCTGTCGTTAAAGGCCGGTGCGTTAAAATGCACTTCTTCGTCTTTGACACTCACAGTTAAATAGGCTGAGAGCTCCCAAATGTTCGTGTGGGCTGCCTGGTAGGCCTGCTGGATAATGTTATTGAGCTGCTGCACAGACATAGGAAGTTGCACCTCTTCTTCTTCTTCTTCTTCTTCTTCTTCTTCTTTTTTCACTGGCTCAGGCACTTGCTGGGGCACTGGCTGAAGCACTTGCTCAGGTATTTCTAAAGGTGTTAGTCGGGTCCGCTTGGGTCGTGCACCGCGTTTGGCAGGTACATGAGACTCTGGGTGCGTACGTTTGCTAGCTGTACGCTCTTCGGTGGTGTCCATGACTAAGATATCATCATCTTGTAAATCCTGGGCTTGAAGTAGATCTGCTAGTTCTTCCTTTCCCGTCTTCTTCAGCCCCTCCACGAAGGCTAGAAATGCATAGGGGCCACGGCGCAGTAGACCGTCGATGAGGGCTCTGTTTTGTCCTGAAGTGGTTTTCTCAGCCATGATATCTTCGCGACCGTGTTTCAGAAGTATGTTTTCCTCCATAAACAGATCACATAATTCGGCCACATGCTGCATTTCATCAATGAGGCGAACACGGTACTTTCGAAGCTTCACTTGCTGGGATGACTCCATGACTGTGGACTCAGGCTGGTCAAAAACGGTGTAATAGTCTGGTGAAATTGCACCGGTAAAATGAAAAGCTACTCCACGTTGCATACAAGCTGGTGAGGCTGGCTAGAGGTCAGGCAGGCAGGCAGGCAGGCAGGCAGGCTGGTCAGGTAAGTCAGAGTGCTCCGTAAGGTAGTGCAATGAATACACCCAACCACTAAAAATCACCCCCTTTTATACGTTTTTCTACAACAATGGCCATCTAAAAATCCGTTTTTAGACGGCCATGTTGGAAAATGGCGGATTTTTAGACGGCCATGTTGGAAAATGGCGGATTTTTAGACGGCCATGTTGGAAAAAATGGCCGTCTGAAAACGGATTTTTAGACGGCCATGTTGGAAAATGGCGGATTTTTAGACGGCCATGTTGGAAAATGGCGGATTTTTAGACGGCCATGGTGGAAAATGGCGGATTTTTAGGGAAAACATCCAGTACATCAACACACACCAAGAAGTCTAGACATGTACCAATGGCCACGCCTCTTTCAACCCAACCGGAAGTGACGTCATAGTTACATCCGGGTGAAAGGCGGCATTAAATGCACTATCCCTACTACTATCCCTTTTGTCATAAAGTCGACGAGAGAGAATGCCCGCTTCATTTTTGTAGAGATATAGATCTAAATATGGTGTGCCTGTTGGGCTATCAGTAGTTTCCTTCAAATCCAGTGAAGGCGGGTATATATCCTTCAATGCGCCATTTATATAACGATTATCCACAGCGAGAATATCGTCTATATAGCGTTTGGTGAATGAGAAGGAACGGGCTTTGAATGGATCGGTTTTTGAAAGCGCCTGCATATAGTCATGTTCATAAAAGAACAGATACAGGTCAGCCAACAGGGGTGGGCAATTAGAAGGGAGTCATTTTGAGATATCCGGAGTACAGACTCTCCGCATTTGGGGTTAGCTTTCTTCCATTGTGCGAGAGAGGCTTCTCCAAATGAGAGAGGATGGGAAACTAACACGAAAATTGAATGGCAGCCATTTCGACTCCTCAAAAATTATCATATTCTATTTCGAACAGAATACCCATATTGGGGAAGGTATGCATGCAGCAAGCTTAATTTATTCGAATTATTCCCAGCTCTCTGCAACTGTCACGGAGATTAATCTCATGCGTCACTAACTTCATATATTGCAAGCATCACCGATGTGAATACACGATGCCACATGTCCGGTCAATCAAATGTAGAGTATTAGGTAAATACCCGATATGTGACCCATTCCAGATATCAGATATGTGGATGAGTTGGAGAGATATGTAAAAGGTGTGTAAAGTTGACGTTTGGCAACTGAAAAGCAACCATACCAGTCTACATAAAAACTTCTCTTGCCCCCCCTCACTTACAGATTTTAGAATACGGAAGCTTCTAGGATGTAGCCTTAGTATCTCAACCCTGCTTTTATTGTTCTGATGCAACAAAACTGTGTTGACTAACATCCTGAGTACCACATGTGGGTATAACCGTTTAAATTGGTCTCCCATATGTCTCAGAAGTGCAGAAATGCGACTTTCTAGTTTCTGATAGCCGTCATTTTGAAATCCAAGTTGGCGACCAAATACGGATTTTCAAAAATTGAATCATACATTTATATGTTTATCTATCATCCTGCCAAATTTCATGCTCTTATCACAAAGTGCACAATCATTTCACATATTTGCCTGACTATGAAGCAACATGAAAGGAGTCATACTGATGAAAATCCATGCAAATGCTCACTGCGTTCATGTACATGTAACTCTGCCTTGAAAGGCGACATAAGACGTCACAAAAGAACCCATACTGGTGATAAACGTTTTACATCTCGACGTTACCCTTTTAACAGTCGCGGAGATTATGGTACACTGGGACATTTTTCACTTTTTCTTTGGCAAAAATCTCCGCTATTATTGTCCTGTAGAGTAGCCTTCTGTGCTCTAATTATAAGTAATGTTTAGTATTACATTCTTTTCTCCAGAATTACATTTTAAAAAGTCAAAAAAGTGTCCCAGTTTGGGGAACACTGGGACACCCACTGGGATGAAGTAGGATAATAATCAAAATTCATTTTAAATCAAGTATATACTGTTATGTTTCATATGAGTTGATAAGATTCAACAGCGATGGCTAAGTTACTTGCTATTTTAGACCCATACATCACCTAAAATATTTCTCAGAGGTCAAATTTGAAGAAAAAATATTTTGCGTGATTTCCATTCCGACGGAAGCATTTGACTTTGAAATTGTTAGTAAAACTCATCAAATTCGATGAGATTACTTATAGCTACTATCTAGGAAACAAAATAATGCCCTTTTCATAACATTTTAGAATGAAAGTAAATTTCGCCAATTGATTACTATTGTCCCAGTGTGCCTCAGCAGAAGTGTCCCAATCGGCCCCATGTGAATGATTTTTGCCGTCCTGTGAATAACACAAATAGATAGGCCTACATCTGAGACAATAAGTAGATACAATTAAATTGAACCTTTGTCCATCCCCTATACAGAGTACCAAACAGTAAGGAAGTGACGTAGAAAACTTGGTATAGCAAAATATCATCCTCGGTCCGTAAAATTTACTTGGACTGTTGAAAAACAGTTTTTTTTGCCCCTAATTTTTTACCGCTGTTAGCTTTTACTTATAAACAATATAGGTACTGTATGGAGGTGGTAACTTCCTGCTGATAATAATGAAATGTGATTCCTGTACTTAGCTTAGGAGCTAGATGGCTTGTTCCACTGTCCAACCTTGCTCTCTCGCATACGCTCAGCATTAAGAGGATAGAACAAGGACTGGTTCGCTCGGTGTCAGTATGTGACTGAGTGGGGTGTCATGTCTGCCTACGGCATGATATTTCAGCGGGACAGCACTATAAAATGGCAGCATTAGATCTGCTGTTATAAGTTGGTTCCCCTGCCCCTCCCCCTCCTCTCCCTTCCCTTCCCCGTCGTGATATAGCTGAAAAATGTTGAAAGCGACGTTAAACCCTATTCACTCACTCATTCACTCACTGTACCCCAACCTCCCTAACAGAGGGTGGACAACTGAAGCAGCATGAACAAACTCAAACTGGGGAAAAGTCATATAAATTCTCAGTGTGCTCATATAGCTGCACACAGAGTGGAACCCCGAAACAAGTCAAAGTAACTCATAGCGACGAAAAGCCTTACGATTGTGCAGTGTGCCCTTATAGCAGTTATCAGTGGAGAAGCCTGAAACAGCATGGAATAATTAGTACTGGCGAGAAGGCCTACTACAAACTGTAAAGTAAGTAGCGATTGTCCACTGGTTTAAATTATATTGTGAAGAATAGGCAATATAATTGAAATCGTCCCGCATTATATTATCTCTAAACCAGGTATAGGCCGGATCTGATTGTTATCGGATTGGAAGAAGAGAATATTGTCCCGTCTTAGGTTTCAGTCCGTGTCAGCACTTTATCAGGTCCTGATTTTCGTATTCACCGCGCGATGCTGGCGAATTGTTGTGGCGAGAGGAGTTTGTACCGTGTGCACCACAACCACACAATTTGCTTCCTAAATCGTAAACCTGCTTGAATTCAATGCCTTTAATCTCCATTTAAATGCACAATCAAACGTAGAAAACGGAAGTTAAAACTAAAAGTTAACTCCCCTAGGAGAGAGTTGTCCGCCCCTAGGAGAGCTCTCCCACTCAATCCAGCGTGGTTACTATAAAGGTCACTGCAAGCCTCATTCCAATCCTCTTTCTCCTGTTTGCTCTCGAGCAGTGCACATCTAGGGAAGTGTTTGGATTCAATTTTCAACGATTGTTGTTGTTGTTTCGCTGGTTATATCCTTTATCAAGTGTGACTTTTGTTTGTTATTCGGAACTTCCTTATTGCATTATTATGTCTGAGGTTCCGTCTACTATCCATTGTCGTACGTGCGGGCAGTTTTTGTCCCCATTGGACGCCCACACGGCTTGTTTCTCTTGTAAAGAGTTGTGTTATCGCGCGACCACGTGCGCGGAATGTGTGTTATGGGCGCGACGACTTGGAGGAATTATGCCCAAGCTCGTCGTGCTTATCTTTTACATGCTTGTGATGACCCGCCTATTTCGGAGGTCGACAGACGGGTTTTGGAAATTTCTTTGGTCAATGATATGAATTTGTAATGAGGATCTCGACCGAGTTGGCTTGAATTTATCTCATACTGTTCAAAGATCCAGTTTCACCCGCGTCGGTGTATATTCCTCTCAGTGACACTATCCTACAGGGAGATAGTTCTAGGCTGTTGGACAGCTTGACCTGTACCGGTGCTTCATTGTCTGGGGTCGCTACCAAACCCGTTCCTTTGTCCGGCTTAACAAAGACCAGGTCGGTCTTGTCTGGGCATTCCATTGTCTCCGTCAGACAAAAGAATTCTTTGCCACATGTTATTTTTCGCCTTTCTATCGACTGGTTTCTTCTAGAAGGAAGAAAGCAAATAACATCGTCGTGTGTCAAGTCTCCGTTGCGGATTATATCTAAGCTTAGTAAATTATCTAATCCGTTTTTCCCGATCTATGGAGATTGTCGGGGCGAATGTTGGACTCGCTTGAGTCAGGCACGTGTTTAGTGTCTTCGGACGTACGTCGCTAAAATTAGTTTGCTTGTCGGAGATTTGAAAAATTCAATGATTTTTCTATATCTTGAAATGATCGTCTGACGATGTTTTCTAAAAGTATTTATGAAATCTCATGCTTAACTAATAACACTGTCCTGCATTAGGGCAGTGTGTATTCAATTTGCGTTTCCACACAAACAGTGAGTTTCGGTCCGCTGTGTTTGATGTGGGCTTTTATTGGCTCTCACCATTCCGTTTTGTTTCGGTCAGTATGTGAGCCTATTGTGATCTGTGCTATAAACGAACAGGTTTTTGTTTCGTTGATTCATGATTTTATCCATTGAATTGTTGTATAAATCTTTACTAGTATCGTGTATACTATCCTCGTTTGACGCGGGAGGTTCCTTTTCCCCGCCGGGGAAATCCGATTCTTTATAAGCAGTCCGTCAATGTTACATGTTGTTGTTGTTCGGACTTGCAGTGTTTGGTAGTTTTTACCTTCATGCATTCAATTCTTTGGTCGTACCAAAAAGGTAATCTCTTGTTATATCAAGTATTACTTTGTGATTTTGATATCCTGTCTTCAAGAGAGATCTTACAGAGGTTTTTATCTGCCTCTCATGTTTACGTGATTGGTGCATTTGTGTACGTAACCACAACTCAACCCAATTTACTACGGTCATTGATTGCATTTTAATGAGTTTCTTTACTGATCTCTTTATGTAATTAAGAGTGTGTCCTTCAACATAGAGATCACGTGCTGGTTTATCGTGAGTGTGTAAACCTATTCACCCACTGTTTATTGTGAAAGTGTGTTATTCTTTGATACACAAATTTCGGTTATTTACATTCTGATTTGTTTGTTTCTCACCATATTGGTTCCATCTGTATACTGTATTACGCTAGGTATAATTCAGATGGAGTTGAGCTTTATTTTATTTCTTCTCTCTGAGAAAATTTAAAATTGTTAGCGTGAGGGTGAGTGTATTTCTCCGGGAAATCTTTAGAAATACTCTCGTTCGACGATACGGAACACGCAAATTCGTGGAGTCGTCTTGATTCCCGGTACAGTCTACAAGAACATCACATTGCTCTTTAGCTATATTCTTACCGTTTCTGCTTCTCGACAACTTGTTCGCGCTAGGTCATTTCAAATTCTAAATTTTTAATAACCTTACCTTCCTGCCGGCGAGAGACTTTAAATGTATTTCCTCTCTTCGGGAATTTTAAATTTCTTTGAGGATATTTCTCGGTTACGTTGAAATCTCTTTGTTCTGGATGTCGGTGCTGTGACTATTTTAGGGTTATAAATAGTAACATTGTTTGTAAATGTTGATATTCTCTCCTTATAAAACCCCAGTACTGATGTTCGTGTACAGGAGACAAATTACATCGGGAGAGGTCATAATGTAATCATGTTCACTGTCACAGTATTCATGTTCACTGACACAAAAGATCCATAATACCAGTTAGCCCATTCAGCTTTCGTGTGATTAGCGCTAGGAACATTTAATGTGTTCTTCTCTACTGCGTTTCTATTTTCTAAAAGAGGAAAATAATTACAATCGAATTCGGGGTTTCTGTGTTGCAACTCTTTTCTCGCTTCGCACCTTTACGACGTTACATTACGTCGTCTTGTTGTCCTCGTACACCTGTACGTCGTTTCTCGCCGTTTCGTCGTGTACTTTTATAAGTTTGTATCCTGCTCTATTTTGAGCATGTATGTACATTATGTTGCGAATGCGGAAATCACTACGTTGTTTATCACACACAACGTTTTTCTCTCATTTTTCCACGTTCCGGTACGCCATAATGCCGTGTTTCACGTCATTGCTTCATTTGCGAGATGTATATTTTATATCCATTCATCTTCGTTCTCTTTTCGGCACTTCCTGCGATGCTCCATCGTCGGTCGTCGGCGGGAGTGGAAGTCCGTCTGTTTAGCGTCATCCTTCCATTTGTATCAGTTCCTCTCGGGTTTTTCACATGGTGATTTACTTAGGTACGTCGTTGCACTACGAAGAGAGTTTTTGGTTCAAGCATTTTTGATTCCGGTTTTGTGTTGAGATAACAAAATTTGTGTTGGAATCAACAGTATTTGGTCTAATACTGTTATATGGAAAATGGAATAGGTCTTTGGATTATGGACGTGGATAGTGATGGTCGTCGCCTGGATTGTGAATGACGGTCTAGACTCTTATAATTGAATTCAGCACAGTTTTGTGTTGATTTTTGTTTAACTCAGAACCATGTTGACTTTAACACACAACATTTTGTGTTGAGATCCGTTTACCTTAGGATTGTGCTTAAACGACACAATGGTTGTTCGTGGTGTACTTGGGACAGTTTTTCGACTTTCTCCATCAAGTACTTTATTCCCGTATAGACGGTTGCACCAGTTGTTAGACTTTGACATTATGGTTCTGTCATCATCATTGGGCTTTTCATTTCTATGCAGGACCTTACTCACTACGTTCGCTTTTTTACGGGTTCGGTCTCTGCAGCGGATTTATTTGTCCTGGTGCCGAGGACGTTATGCCGAGCCCGACTGTCTCTATTTCCCTCGTGGCTGACTTCCTCCTTCATCTTCACCGGGATAGGAATTTTCATATTAGCTCCATGGTAGGGTATGGATCTGCTCTGGCTAGGGTGTTACGTCTTACCTCTGGTACCGACATTAGCCTTAACGATTATATCTCTGCGCTTATTCGCGCCTTCGCCTTACAGTCGCGACGTACTCGCCTACTGTTAACGAAATGGGATATCGGTGTGGTTCTGTGTGCTTTGATTCGTCCGCCCTTTGAACCCTTTCTATCCGCTTCTCTAAAGCTGTGTCCTACAAGGCGGTTTTTCTGACGGTTTTTGCTTTGGCGTCTAGAGTGTCTAAACTTTTTCCTTTCGTTCCGTTCCGGAGTTTATCGCCAAAATGAGTCTGTTCGCTTAGGTTCGTGCGCTCAACGGTCGTACTCTATCCCTGCGTTTTCAGACTTCGTACATGGGCTCGAAGACGACTCTTTGTTATGCCCTGTTCGAGCCTTTCGCCACTATCATACTCGTACCGATTTCCGTTCGCGGCTCTCGGCGCCTGTTATTTCTGTCGTTTTTCGCCCGTCTGCAATCCATGACATTACGAAAAAATACCCTTGACGCGTGGTCAATTGGCCATTGACGCCTCCCCGCTACTGTATACTGCTTCTTCCCATGAGATTCGTGCCATCGCTACACATGGCCTTGATGGAAGAACTTGTCCCTCTATGACTTTGTCCAGTCTTGTGCCTGGACAGCAAACTCCACGTTCACAAATTTCTATCTGTGAGATATGTCGGTGCAATCAGATAGTGTGACCACGCTCGGGCCACTGGTGGCTACCCAGCACGTGGTAAGTAATTTCAGAAAAAGAGGGGGGGGGGGTGCAAAATTGTCACCATTACAGCAAGGCAGCCATCTTGCTGTATCATCTCATCTCATCTCTCAATTATATCATGTGTCCACTTTCGATACGATCATCTTTGAAGGAAGAAATAAGTCAGATAGACGACCATGGGCTCTCTAATCATCAATCTAAGAGGTCTGACACTATGGTGAATTTAATCTTTACCTTAACTGCGGTTTTGCTTGTGTCTTGCAGGTTATATCTGACTTCCTTCTACATGATCTCAGCTGCGTCACCTACGCTCAACTCACAAGAAAGAAGAATTGACACTTGTGAGTATTATTAATATTGTTTTGTTTCAGGTTGCTAGTGTCAGCAACTTCGAATAAAGTACAGAGAGTTGACAGTTGCGTAGAGTTGGCTCAGGGAACACACGCAGTCGACTCCTAGGCATCCTACAAGACCTACTCAGCTTCAAGAAACAGGTTGAGAAGTTGACGTAAGACGGCTTGTGGACTGAGAATGGTGTGGCTTGGCGCCCTCTAAGCCCGGACAGTTTACGCTTCACCCGACCTTAAAGGTCCAGCCAAGTTTCTGCATGTATGTGCTAAAGTCGGCATTGCCCCAATCGGCATACAATCCTGCCAAGAAAACCTATCAGCCCTAAGAGCAGAGGATTCAAACTTCTTGGTAGAGATTGTATACCACACCACGAGCACAGCTTCATGGATGGAGACATTCAAGATAAGTACTACTGTTTCTTATCCATGATTTAACCTTTTAAGTCTCTGACCAGGGTTTCACTTGTTCATTGTTGATGTCTCATCTTTATGCCCATGTCTGTGTCATCCCTCCAAATGGAGGAAGACACTCAAAAGATAAGTTAGATAAGTATCTTTTACTACTCCATAATTACCCTCTGCATTACCGACCAGGGTTTTTTTGTTGAGATTCTTTGTCATGCCTATGATCATTTTTAGATAGAGGCTGAGACGGCCGTGTGGTCTGGTCCGTTTGCTGTTTCTGCTGGCGATTGGGTATCGAACTCTGAGGACGTGGATTCGTGTCTCGCACAGTCTGACCTTTTTGTTTTCCAGCTCTAGTAATTGTACCTTACTGAGAGACTGTTATCTTAAAAATAATTGGATATAAATATTATCTTAAAAATTATTGGATATAAATGTTATCTACTCAGTAGTAATAGGTCAGTTTGGCAGCCGCTATCTGTTAAGTCATCATTTTAGTCCTGACACAATTCTGACTTTTATTCTTTGACTTTACTGCAGTTTTGCTTGTCATTTCAGTTTGAATTGACTTCCTCCCAGATGATCTCAGCCGGGTCACCTACGCTCATCTCACAAGCAGTGTCTCCACAGTCGAATAAAGTACAGAGTGGACGATTGCGTAGTATTGACTCAGGGAGCAAACGCAGTCATCTCCTACAAGACCTGTTCAACTTCAAGAACCAAGTATGGAGAGTTGGACATAAGACGGTTTGTGGACTGAGAATGGTGTGGCTTGGCGCCCTCTAAGCCCGGACAGATTACGCATCACCCGACCTTAAAGGTTCAGCCAAGTTTCTGCATGTATGTGCTAAAGTCGGCATTGCCCCAATCGGCATACAATCCTGCCAAGAAAACCTATCAGCCCTAAGAGCAGAGGATTCAAACTTCTTGGTAGAGATTGTATACCACACCACGAGCACAGCTACATGGATGGAGACATTCAAGATAAGTACTGTTGTATCTTATCCATGTTTTAACCTTTTCGTCCTTGACCAGGGTTACATTTGTTGATGTTTGATGTCTCATTCTCATACCCATGTCTGTGTCATACCAGCGGTTACTAAGCCTGCTTTTAGAACTACAACAAGGCCGAGGTTCCCACCTCCATATGTTGGTACTGAGGCATTGAATTCAAGCAGGTTTACGATTTAGGAAGCAAATATTAAACATTTATAAACAGTGTTTCTATTTGTTACTAAATCAAACCTGCTTGAATTTAATTGTCCCTCCCTTCCGTCCCCTCATTCCGCGGCCTTGCTCTCTGCTGGTCTCGGTTTGAGAAAGAGGATTGGAATGAGGCTTGCAGTGACCTTTATAGTAACCACGCTGGATTGAGTGGGAGAGCTCTCCTAGGGGCGGACAACTCTCTCCTAGGGGAGTTAACTTTTAGTTTTAACTTCCGTTTTCTACGTTTGATTGTGCATTTAAATGGAGATTAAAGGCATTGAATTCAAGCAGGTTTGATTTAGTAACAAATAGAAACATTGTTTATAAATGTTTAATATTTCGCGAATGCTGTACGACGACTGCCCGGTGCCGCATTACTCTGCCGTTTCCTCCACACAACTGGACTATTTAAGATCGAGGAGCCCCCAAAGTGTGAGAGCCTGTGATCCGATCCGAAACCATCACATGCCTCAGTACATAGTGTGTTTACTTATGTGTTAAGGCCTTTGTTGTGGCATCCATCCTTGTAACCTTACCTTGACAAGCATTTCTTTCCATTTATAGCAGTAATACTAGAATATATTTGCGTAAAATTTCTCGCCGATATCGAAGTCGTATAATATGGCAAGAGACTGTTTTATTTAAAACTTTGTAAAACGGCATAACACCAAAGATATGATGGATAATTCTCAAAATTTAGAAAATCTGTTTTCTTCAATTCTCCATAGACATTATAAATACAACAGCATTTTGCAGACTTGATAGTAAAAACACCTAAACTATTCAAATAGAATTTCCCAGCCTTTGTACCCATGTACCTGTGGTGGAGAAAGTCCCACTGTTCAGTCACAGACAGGGTTGCAAGGTCTTGCAGGCTAAAGCATACACCCAAGTTCATATGCAAATATTCTTCCAAAGCCAAAGAACTAGGAAACATTGAAGGAATCAATGCACTGGACTTGTAAATGCAGGTCACCTGTAGAATCCAGATCCCAATTTTTATGCAAATACTCAAAGCTCCAAACAAAAGTTTCTGCCAGTCAAGATTGTCAGAGGCAGCCTGCCACTCATTTACATTTCAAAGACATGACTTTGGTTTAAATGCCTATCTGACATGGTTAATGAATATTCAACCCAAAATACTTTTGGAGAATTCAAAATCAAGTTTTCAATATATTTTCCATTGTACTGTACATGTTAAATAATTTGATTAGTTAACATATATAAAAATGTGTTACTTTCTTATATCTCTTCGACATGGGCGAAGCATTTCTTGGAAATATGTTTCAATATTGCTGTGCACATGGAAGCTCAAGATTGTATCTTTGTAATATTTTGAGTACCTGAATGGATGCCAGCACGAAGGCCTTAAGTACCAGTGAGAAGTAGTCCCCTGGTTTTGCGTGCCACTGGCCATATTAATCATTCGCGCTAAGGTACATGCCGTTGAGTAAATGAGGTTTTGGTGTTCTTCAAATCTACACGTTAAATTTAATGATCTATCTCTTATTATTTACCACATCGACCAGTAACCTATGCTACATGTGTCACATGTATGATTAGTCCTAGCCTTATAAGACGTCAAGTTGTTGTCTTATAAGGCTAGATTAGTCCGAGATTCCTATGACCCACCAGTCACACGATGGATATTTTCTGACAGATTCTCTGGCTGGGGTCACTGTTCTCCCCAATACAAAAGCGCAAAGTGGGAGCAATCGCGGGGTCGTGCGACCTCAATCCAGTAACAATTATTACTTTTTAAATATTCGGTCGTTCTACGACACAACTCACATTAATTAATGAATAATTTCCATTCATTGTCAGCCCAAATTTAACAAAATCCACCATACCTCATTTCAAACAGAAAACTGGGTTAGTTGTGTTTAGCTGAAACAAATGAAATGAAAGTAAAGTTGTTAACACTGTGATAGACGAAGAACGAAACGGATCTTTTAAATTTGGTCTTTATTAATTATTCATTAATACATATATGTGAGTGAAGTGTTGTAGAACGGCCGATTATTGTTTTAAAATAATTTTTACTTGAGTGATGTGGCGACGCCGTGGTCGCTCCATTTTCCTTTTTTGTACGGGAGAGTTCTCTGAACCCAGCCAGACTATCCGTCAGAAATTATCCTTCCTGTGGCTGAATGGTCATATAGGAAGCTCGGAGTAGTACATGATTCACTTCAACTCAAACACCCATTGAGACCGGTCTAGGTGGGTGACCGGGTGCTGTAGTAGCTGGGCTGATCAGTGTCCAGGGTAATAGGAACTGTGCGCGTGTAAGCACCATCGTGATATGACTGCAACATTGTGAAAAGCGACGTTAATTCTTACTTACTCAAATCCTAAATCTTAGTGTTACCGTATACAATTTTGGATTTTAATGGATTTTTTGCACGTGCATGGCTTTGAGAGAGAAGCGACGAAAATTGTTTCTTCTCGAACAAATTCGAAAAGCAAGTGTTCACACAAAAAATGTACCCCCTTCCCCCCAATTGATTGCATTATTAATTGAGAATTCATTATTTACTTGCTTGCCTAGGTTATCTGTTGTTTGGGGGGTCAGATTTGTCATCTTTTCTGTGTAGAAGATAGCGGAAACTGATACCGTCTCTCCCTTCTTCTGATATTGAAAACCGAAGTAAAGAAAACGTGTTGACGCTTGCAAATTGGCGTTATTTTGCATTGTACTACGCATTCGAACATGTAACCATAAGCTATATGCCTTCTCTTTCGTAATTTTCTATCAAAATTATTCAATCATGACGTGACTCGGTATGGAAGCATACATGTATTCAACAACATGCCCCAATAAAGCAGCACTTGTGGCGTTGAAAATATGTTGAGCCAATCGCTGTGGCTCAACAAGCTTAATTACATAATGTCCAAAGTCAACAGCCTATCAACATGAACAGGTTTGTATCTGGTGGTAAGAGTAATCCTTCATTCTCTAGTGTGGAAGCCGTGCATACTGACCTTTCCTTGTTTGACAGGAGCAATGATGGTATCGTTGATCTTATCAGCAGTTTGTTATGTTTGCTCCTTTACCCTACCTGGCCTTGGGGGGGGGGGGCAAGACGAAAGTTTCTGTGCTATCTTCGGAATGACAAAAGATGGAGAGCTGAAACTCGATGACTTTATACTTTATCATATTGAGGTCGTTTTGAGCCTATTTGCATATATCCCCCCCGCCAAACAGAGGATCATGGAAAAATTCAACATAGCGGTCACGTGAGATAGGCGATGAAAAGCGTGCAAAAACTATTTTATCTCACATCACATTAATATTTACTAATTTATCATGCAATTTTTTCGGAGAAATTGCATAAATAAAAAATTCAGAAAATCTGACTGAAAAATCGACCGAATATGCAGTTTTTTTTAAATGACCTCACTGTGACGTCATGAAAGCGGCCATCTTGGATTTTTGTTTACATTTTCTGGTAGAGCTTGACCCAAGGATATAGTGTGGTAAGTTTCAGCCACATAGCTGAAGGGGTAAGAACAATAATTGGGGGGTAGTAGTAGTATAAAGACGAGCGGAGCCTTATTGACCTTTGAATCGGAGTGCATTTGTGGAGCAGAGGTCATTGAGTGCACTATAGTTCCGGCAGAATGGCCAAAAAGCTACCTCCAACACAGGAGAATTTCAATTGTTGCAGGAAATGTATTCATCCGCGGTGATGCGGTGTGGTGGTGATGCGATCGCGGGAAAAAGCTTCCGCGGAGAAAAAGTAGTCCCTAGACTACAAATACGCTGCATGGTCCGATGGGGTCGAATGAGGTATCAAAGTGAAGCTTATGTGAAGGGGCATCTGATGGGCTGGGTGTGGGGTTGAACTAGCGTCATTCTGCCCATGCGCGGCGGACCAAGGGTATGGAAATAGACGTTTTGGGATCTAGGGGGGTCACTCATGGGCCTATTGGGTCGTATGAGGTATCCATGTGAAGCCTATTTGAGGGGGCATCTGATGGGATGGGTGTGGGGTTGAACTAGTGTCATTCTGCGCATGCGCGGTAGATCAAGGGTATGGAAATAGACGTTTTGGGGTCTACGGGAGTCCCTAATGGGGCGATGGGGTCGAGTGAGGTATCCATGTGAAGCCTATGTGAGGGGGCATCCTATTGGACTAGTGTCTCGGCCGTTGTCCACATTCTCCGCATGCGCAGACGGGGAATTTTGGGAAAAGGGTGTGGAAATAGACGTTTTGGAGCTATGGGAGCCAGCAATGATCCGATTGGGCCGAGTGAGGTATCAAAGTGAAGCGTGTGTGAAGGGGCATCCGCCTGGGCTAGTGTGTCGTTCGTTGTCAATAGTCTGCGCATGCGCAGTCTGGCCGTAGTATAGAAATAGACGTGTTGGGATGGAGTGGAGCCACTCATGATCCGATTGGATCGAGTGAGGTATCATTGTTAAGCTTATGTGAGGGGGCATCCCAATGGGTGGATGTGGGTTCGGAATATCGTCATTCTGCGCATGCGCAGTAGACAAAGGGTATGAAAATAGACGTTTTGGGATGTAGGGGAGCCATGAATGATCCGATGGAGTCGAGTGAGGTATCACTGTGACGCCTAGGTGAGGGGGCATCCGATTGGACTAGTGTCTCGGGCGTGCTCACCATTCTGCGCATGCGGAGACAGGAAATTGTGGGAAAACGGTATGGAAATAGACGTTTTAGCGGTTTAAGTGCGTCACGAAGGGTCCGATGGAGTCGAGTGAGGTATCAAAGTGAAGCATTGGTGAAGGGGCATCCAGTCATGGAGGGGTGCATGTAACAGGGGTATGACGTCACTTCCGGTGTGGGTAAATGGGGCGTGAGTTGTGGATAGGAATGCATGTACTATGACCTGTCTGTGGGGGGGTTCCCGGCCCGGCCAGGCCCGCCCCGGCCGCAGCGCGCGCGCGCATCACCGGCAGTGCGCGGATGAATGTCGGGTCAAAAGGTCACATCCACCCCGTAGGATGCTCCCTCATATAGGCTTCACATTGATACCTCACTCAATTGCGACATCGATATACAGAGCTTGAACCCTAAAAGGGAATTGTAAATGAACCTGGGAAGGACGGGCAGGTCCATTTGGACCAATCAGCGGTCGAGAAAAAGAGCCAATGAGCGATCGATAAAAAGGACCAATGGACGGGTACGTCTGCGCCTGTATCCGGGTACTGGGATGCTTTCGCCTGCTTTCGTCCGCGCCTACATCCGGGCTCTTGTACACCCGAGTAATGTTTTCTGCACATGAATGGGTTACCTTTGGCTCCATTCTAGGCCACTGATTGGTTAATACGGTGCTCAAAGCCAGTTTCATGCATTATGCTCATATAGAAAACACACAAGACAGGGTTTTTTGGTGAGATCTCATTTTGTTTTATTAGTAACAACAACAACGTGAAAACAACCACGTGAAAACTGAAGCCCAGAACAGGGGGCTTGTACATTGAAAGAACTGAAGCCCAGAACAGAGGGCTTGTAAACTAAAGCCCAGAACAAGGGGCTTGTACATTGAAAGAACTTAAGCCCAGAACGGGGCTTGTACATTGAAATGATCGGCGGCCCAGTCATATACGAGTACATCGCGGTCCTCGGCCTTGGGGTACTCGTCAAACATTTGAACGATGGTAGATAAGGTTCTACCCCGGCATCGATGATACAGATAAAACACACAGTATTGTCCGCACACGCTACTGGTCAGGCTTTGCAACGTTTGACTGTTCAAACACCACGTCTCTGTGCCTTGATCCATGAAGTCTGATAAATCGGGATGGAGGGGTGGCAGGCCGTACGGGTCAAAGTATTCGCCCTGCGCTTCTGTCAAGTACACGGCCACCCAATGTTCACCGGGCCGATCCATCGGGTCTGTATTCAGAATGTAAGCAGCTGGATACATACGGTCTAATGGGAACACATCTCGGGCGAACACCCCTTGAAAGACCATACGTGTCTCTGGGTCATTCTCCAGCACGGTGGTTATTTGGTCTGTATCCATGTTAGGTCGAGAAGTCACACAGGACGTTGCGCGCCTTGTCCACTTGAATGATGTTGTCAAACTCGGCGTAGCAGATCACATTGACGGTGGTCCCGAGGGCTCGTGCAAAGTGGAATTCCAAGCGTAAATTGCCTTGCTTGGCCAGGGCCAGCTGATGGTCGTTCTCTAAGGTGGGGGTCAGATCGAAACAGACCAACGTGTATCCGTTCGCGTAGTCCTCTCGACTGATCATATTCCCTTCGTCCTGGTTGATTTGACCGGTGGCTGTAAACAGGCTCTGATAGGCTCGAATGAAATTCCTGCGCCCAAAGTTCGGTGTTAAGGCCGTGGCTGGCACCTGTTGTCCATCCACATGCAGGGCCACAAAATTGATGCCGAAATGTTGAAAGTCAAACGGATTCTCTGGGTAGGCTCCGCTGAAACTGGTATTTTCCACACAGGCCAGGATCAATCGCTTGGGTAGTTCCCCCAGGAACAGGTTTTCTTTGTTGGCGCCCATATTTCCAGCAGGCACAGAGAACACTTTGGTTTGTACACGTCGGATAGGGTACTGGGCTGGTTTTGTTTCCAAGGCTTTCATGTGTCCCAATTGAACGGCTGGGTTCGGTTTCACTTTTCCGACATACAGGACTGCGTCTTGGATGGCAATCTTATAGTCAGCTGCATGCCCGTCTACGGTAGTGGCCATCACGGCGAAGGTCGGAGGCGCCCGTATCAGTCGGATTTTGATGGGAATCTTGTTCAAGAGGTACCGGTCTTGCATGAAGATGTCTGCGTGCAGTCGGCCCATGAGATCCACCGCGGCGCTGGTCACAGTGAAAGCCTTCCGTTTGTTATATCCTTCATTGTCCACCGTGTCCATGTGCTGGCGTGTGTCCTGGTAGAATAAAGCGGCTGTCAGTTGAGATTTTTTAGCCTCTCGTCCATGCGACAACAGCGTCTCGATGTAGGCTCGATAGGGTACGTGTTGGTCGAGTCACTGATGAGTTTGTCGCTGAGAAATATATCCACCTGTTGAAACATCGAGTGCAGCCAGAGATTCGTCGGGCCCACCGTTGCAGCTTCGATGATTCTGGAGCCATCCCCATTGACGACCTTGGCTTTCACATACAAGTACGTATGGGCTAAATTCACATAGGCCGTATCCGCATTACTGATCGTGAACTCGATGGGCCCTGTTTCGTTGATGCTGGAGAGCGGGAGATGCTCCACCCATAATCCTTGTTCGGCACTGGTCTGTGTGGGTGGCACGGTCCACAAATCAAATTCACTGTTGGTAGAGCGGCAGGACTCTGCGTGGATCAAGGACATGGTTAAGAAAAGATATCCTGGGTGTTCGATGTGCGTCGTCGCTGGGTCGGTCGTCGACTGGTGCGTGGTTTCGGTGGTGCAGGTCTTTTATTCCCTACGGTGCGTTGTGCTTTGACGACCAAGACGCCTCCCGCTTCTTTGGCCCGCCGTTTCAAGGATTCTTTGGGTGCCGTACCCCCCAAGCCCACTGCGCATCGCTTGTTTGCCGATCGCTTTCACCCCACGCGTCACCAAGGGCAGGAACGTTTTGACAATGCTCCCGAGTATGTTTCCCAGCCCATGTCCTCGTTGCATGCGTGCACCACTAAAGACGGGAAGGCCACCCCTGGCCTGTTGGGCATAATAGTCCACATAGCTCCGTGCATCGCATTCGTAAGGCGCCTTCATTATACAAAATGGGGAGCACGTGCTAGTCGAAAATGAAGTGTCAGCACCACTTTCCCGCGTTCGAATGCCACCGGTCGTTCCGCGTCATCTCTTATATCCACCGTGATAGTGTTGATGTCGGTTTGTCGTACGGGCAGGTAGAGCATGTGAGTGAAACTGTGGGTGACTTGATCTCCATACGTCTTTTTAATGGGTACCACCCGTAACAGAGGTGTGCTGATATCGCCCACGATGTGGTTGTCGACTACGTCCGACTTCATATCCATCGGGATCTGGCCATGGTCCTCGGATGGACCCGTGTAGGTCGCGTGAGCGAGACCCAACATTTGCTGTAAAATAGGACTCAGTACCACACTCACGTTGGCGGTGAGAAGGATCTGTGCCTTGTCGTTGTGTGCGTTGTAATCGAAGTCCACGTGATTCTTGAAGGGAAAGGATTTGATGGGTTTTGAAGTATTCGTCACCTCCCGTAGAGCCTTATAATGCAACAGTCTTGACAGTCCTCCCATGAACTCCTTGGGGGTATCGTATTGGCCTTCCGGGAGGGTGAGTCGGGTGTTTTTGCCTTCGTAGGTTACCTCGTACCACACTTCATTGGCTCGCACGTTGTACCACGAGTAAGGGTATTGGATATCCACGAGGCCACATTCCCAGCGTCCAGGTAAATGCAACGGTTGCGGTAACTGGATGACGTACGTGGCCAAGGTGCTGTCAGGAAACACACCCAGCGAACTGTTACTGGGTAGGGTGAGATAAAACATGGCGATTGAGCTGTCCTGCTGCTGCTGTTGGTTTTAATAGGTGTTCCAGGTCTTGGACGGTTGTGTCCGGCGTCGTGTTCGTCGCGGTGACTTGCTACGTGTCACGGCTCTGGAGATGTGGGGTGTCCTAATCGAGGATGGTTTTTTAAAGGTCTGAAAAGAAGATGCCCGTTGTGGTGGTGGTGTTTTGGGGGGTGACTCCGGTTCCCATTCGGCTTCCCAAGAAGGTAGTGGGTCACTCGGCGGTTGCTGGGTTCGCTGCATAAGGGCCCAGCGGTGGGGATTCCCCACCAATTCTTGTGGTACATGCATGTCTTTCAAGCCTTGAGCGAAGACCTCCCATCCTCGAGGATCCGTGTGCGACCTGCGTTGATGCATCAGGTCATGTGGGTCCCGGGGACCACCTGATTCTGTACCAGGAGTTCGCCTTTATCGTTCGAAGTCATGTTAGGGTTCTGTTTCATCCATTGTAATACCAGGCCAGCTTGTTTCTTGAACGATTCAGATACGCTCTTTAGCACTTCGTCTTCCGCCCGCTGTGGGGCTGTGGGAGGTACCCCAGGTAATGGCGGCTGTTGGGGCGGTGCTGAGGTCGGCAGTGTGTCACGTGGTGGTGGTGGTGGTGCTGGGGTAGAGAAGGTTTTGTATTGATCCATGAACGTCATGTACCGTTGAAGCGTCTCATTGCACCGTTGTACTTTCTCACTGTCGCTTAACCCCGGTCTCTGTAAGATCTGTTGCATCTCTCCATCGAGGGTGTTTATGGTCTTCACCGTAGGTGGCACAGGGTAGGGCGATTGGAGGTTTTGAAGGAACCGTTGTTCGACGAGGACCATTTTTCCCGTGTGGTTCATTGTCGGCCGAAGAGTCCACCCAATACTGGACCCAACACGGAAGCGGCCAACGGTGCTAAGATGGCCCCGAGAAAGCCGCCTTTCTGTAACAGCTTTTTCATTTGTGTTTGAGGGACCCGCTTCTGGACTAGGGTTCGGAGACCTGTCTTATGCTTGGCCAACTTGGTCTTCTGAGCCGGAGTCAGTGGAACGTTGTCTTTTAACAGGTTGTACCCGATCTCGCACAGACAGCGTACAAGGTCAGGGTCCGCACCGCATACAATGGTTCGGACCAACTCGGGTGGGGCCGTCTTCAATACACGGAGCGTCGGAGCGTGCTTCCGTACTCGCGCAGGTGGTGGCTGTTGGGGCGGTGCTGAGGTCGGCAGTGTGTCACGTGGTGGTTGTGGTGGTGCTGGGGTGGAGAAGGTTTTGTATGGGTCCATGAACGTCATGTACCGTTGAAGCGTCTCATTGCACCGTTGTACTTTCTCACTGTCGCTTAACCCCGGTCTCTGTAAGATCTGTTGCATCTCGCCATCGAGGGTGTTTATGATCTTCACCGTAGGTAGCACAGGGTAGGGCGATTGGAGGTTTTGAAGGAACCGTGGTTCGACGAGGACCATTTTTCACGTGTGGTTCATTGTCGGCCGAAGAGTCCACCCAATACTGGATCCAACACGGAAGCGGCCAACGGTGCTAAGATGGCCCCGAGAAAGCCGCCTTTCTGTAACAGCTTTTTCATTTGTGTTTGAGGGACCCGCTTCTGGACTAGTGTTCGGAGACCTGTCTTATGCTTGGCCAACTTGGTCTTCTGAGCCGGAGTCAGTGGAACGTTGCCTTTTAACAGGTTGTACCCGATCTCGCACAGACAGCGTACAATGTCAGGGTCCGCACCGCGTACAGTGTTTCGGACCAACTCGGGTGGGGCCGTCTTCAATACACGGAGCGTCGGAGCGTGCTTCCGTACTCGCGCAGACATCCTGTACAACTAATGCTTGAACCCACAACTCTGCTCTTTTTATCTGGACTCAAAGACAAAGTCAACCATGCTGTGGTATTCAATCTTTTGAGTATCCCCATCATCAAACACACACAGCCCAGCTGGCGGCGCCACTGTGGATGTGTTTACATTATTTTTGCATGTACACGTGGTGGGTCTCTCCCGGAAAGATGCCGGTCCGTAGTCGAAGGTGGTCGTGGGTGGCTTGCTTGAGGTCAAAGAGCATATACCCGTGCTCAGGGGTTGTCGCATCTTTGAAAGCTTCCAACGCAAACGCAGTGCGGCCGGGATACATCTGTCTCGCCAGGTGCAGCACTGGAGTGGTATCTCTCGGGTTTTTGAAGACCACCAGGTAGTGGGCATTTAAGCTGATGTTCCGATGTTCTTTGCTTTTACTGAACAGATTCTGCACAATGTAGATGATGCTGAGGCGTCGATGATGGCTGCCTTTGGTAAAGACTTGGGTGACTGGCGCATCCGTCTCCGCCATCAGATCATCCAGAACCACCAAGGTGTCGGGTTCCAAATCGGCCAGATTAGGTAGGCCTTCCACGAACGTGATGTGGGGCTTTGCTGCATACCATGCCTGCCATTCTCCGTAACACCACATCACTCGGACAATGGGTGGGGTGATCATGCTGTCGGCGTGTTGAAGGAGCTTCCTGACGAATTGCGTTTTGCCGGAACCCGTCGGTCCTGCGATGACGCAAGTGAATGGATGCTGCCACCGAGGGTCCATGGTTCGAGGTGTATCCGCTGTCGTGGTAACCCGCTCTTGTAAATTTCGTACGAGCGAACTGGAGTGGTGGTGGGTACAACGTCGGTCGTCGTTGTCTGTTCACTGTGAGGGGTGATGGTGGTGGGTCTTCAGGCGTACTGGGTGTACTTGGAGAGAGAGAGAGAGAGAGAATTAGGGTTTAGCGTCGCATTCAGCAATATTTCAGCTATATAGCGAACTGGGTGTACTTGGTGTAGATGTTGGCTGTATACTTGGTGTGGAGCTCGTTGCGGCTTGTACACGGGCTTATGACTGGGCTCGATACGAGGGTGACTGGTGCTATCTGTAGACTGGTTCCACTCACAGCTGGTGTTCTCAGTTGGTTAAGTAGCGTCCTGACACAGGCTACGTCGTAAAACACACCTCCGTACAACACACTCAGCAGTGTTAGCACTATCACCACAAAGTCCACTTGCGCTTTGCGCGTTTTGGGAGACGCTGTGTTTAGAGGCAGCTGCTGTTTGTCCATAGCACCGTGGTCAAACGTAGAATGAAGGATGACGGCAGTGGTGTCTGGTTTTATAGTCGTTTCACCTGGTTGGCAGCGACCCAGGAATTGAAGGAATTGGGCCAGCCTTGCCATTGGACGAAATGAAACAGTTTGCCACGTCGACGTACCGTTTTCAAAATCTGCTCCACCGTGTAGTAGTCTTGTTGTGTTTTTACGACAGGCTGTAATTCCGTCTCTTAAAACGTCCCTAGCAACAGTTCCCCTTGAAGATCTTCCAGTTCATAGACTCGCTGCTGTCGGGGTAGGCGCCGTTTAATCAGGAAGTGCTCATCGCTCCAGTTGGGCAAGTAACTTTTCCCGAACTTGCTCTTGACTTTGCTGATCCGTACAGGGTCCCCGACCTTGTACACCGCCTTCGGCGTTCGCTGCGATTGCCTGGGGTACAAGACACGCCGGACTTGGGTTTCATTGCGTTGGGTCACGGTAATGGGGGCTCTCTCTATACTCCGATGATAGGCTCGATTGTTACCACTCAGTTTCGGGAGAACATCGATGTACCGCCTTGTATTCTTATAGGTGAAATATTTATACATGCGGCCTTTGAATGTCCTGTTGAACGTTTCCACCACGGAAGTCTCGTTGTACGTATGGAAGAAAAACATCTTCTGGGCTTTCAGAAACTGTTGGAACGGTCTGTTGAGGAATTCCGTGCCTTCGTCGGTTTGCAAATACAAAGGTTTGCGCCCGGTCTTGAAGATGTCTTTGCACGCCGCTATGAGATTCGCCCCCGTTTTCGTCCGGATGGGTACCACCCACGCATACTTCGATAGGATATCAATGCACGTCAAGATATACCGATTCCCATCGTTGTGTTTGGCAAAGGCGTTCATATCGACCAAATCCGCTTGCCACTGGGCATCTATTCCTCCCACGATGACCCAGATCCGTAGAAAATGGCGACGGACAGATCGATGTAAGATATAGGTATCTTGTTTTCTTAACCAATCTCGGGCTTGAGCACGTTGTATCCCTTGGGGTTTGGCCGCTCGATAGAGAGCCGACAATGCACTATAGGCCGCCGGGCTGTCGGGACTGTAGTATAAGTTATCCAACACCTTCTCCCAGCGCTTCATGGTGACAAATGATGATGGACCCTGGCTCTATCGTTTATTTATAACTGGTATATCTTGGGCCGGAGTTTCTTTCTGATTTTCTTCGTTGTCTTCCACAGTGTCCATGGTAAATGACCAGTCCAATTCGTCTGATGACCGTTTGATAAACAATTGATCCACATCTACCACGGCATCTTCCAATGCAGGCCATAGATCAGGGTGAAGGGTAAAATGCACTGTACCCCCATCTAGCCGAGCCAATTGAGCAAAGAAAGGGCTGCGTCGGATGTACACATCGTGACACAAGTGGATGAGGTCGCCGTCCAGTTCACCAGACAACACCCGTTTGAATTGAGTCCAGCCCTCCCGGGACAGACGAATGTGAGCCGGGCACGGTTGTGTAGGGTCCGCTTCACAGATGTCTCCCACCTCCTGCATGATATCGACTTTATCTGCATACATGCTGAGACACGCCAGTATGATATGCTCCGCCGTGGTCAGTACGTGAATGGTATCGGATTTGACTGTCTCTCCTATTTATAGGGAGAACCCTGGGAGATCAAAGGGTCGGTTGGTCATGTCACTGGGCTGACTGAGTCTAACCGGGTAATCAATGGCATCGTCGTCTGGTTCATGGCCAGGCATTTGTTCATTGGGTTCTGCCGCTGCTTCTCTCAGGGCACGAGCCCACTCCAACTCGTCTGATGACCGCTCGTCCGGTGTAAACAGCTGGTCCACGATGGGCACCACTTTCTCGAAAGCTGTCCACAGATCGGGGTCTAAGGTGAAGCCTTGCGTAGGGTCTTGGTAGCGGCCCAGGCGTGGGAAGAAGGGTCCACGGTGTACGTAGATGGCATTGTCTATGTGGATGAGGTGTCCGTCGAGCTCGTCGCTCATCACCCGTTAAATTTGGTCCAGCCGTCACGGTGTAGCGTAACCGTATTCGATACGGTCACAGCAGGCGACCAGAAACATCTCCACGGTCTTCCACGAGGGTGACTTTATCTTCATAGACGTGTAACCCCACCCGGGGTGTAAGGGGAAGGATGACTCGTAGAACAGGTGACATGCTTGACCCAATGACGATCGGTGACTGACGCACACTGTGTCTGACCCTCGTATTTATAGTCAGGTCCCACTGTCAATGCCACAGCGCCAGGGTCAATAGGGCACAGACCATGACTAGGCCAACCAGCCGTCGCTGATTCCGGCGTGAGCGCTCGTGGTCCATAGCCCGAGCATCAAGGATGGCTGTCATAGTCCAGTAGTAGTGAGTGATGGCACACCTCTCCATCGAGTGCACTCGGTCGAGGACCGCTTCTGTGAACTCGTTCAGGATCTGGCGTCGCCCCTCATTGTCGTCGCCATCTGCAAACATGGTCCGGACCACTGCTCGGTAGCCCGTGAGTGAATTAACCACGGTGGCATGCTGTAAAATGCGGGTCGCATAAGGCTGGACCTCCGTCATGGCTCTGCAACCGTAGAAATGAAGGCGTGGGATCCAGAGGGACGTGTTTTATAGACCATATCACACATGCGCGCCTAGACGTCGGGTATAGTCCGTGACACGGACTATTCTGATGGGTTAGTCCAAAAAAGAGAGCAACAACAACACAGATCAATCCTTTTATTATGCCTGAATCGGGTGTAACCTGTGAACATGATAGGACATGTACTAACCTGTCTGTGGGGACTCAATGTCGTTCACCTTTGTGTCTTTTCGGGTACGTCCGTGTCCTTTCGGTAAAGTCCGTGTCTTTCCGGTAAAGTTCGTGACTTTTCGGTGACGTCCGTGTCTTTTCGGTAAAGTCCGTGTCTTTTCGGTAACGTCCGGAGGAAGTTTTCGGAGAGAACGTAATTCGACATGGTGCACGGTTGGACTCAAACACAAACACATACACGTACGCAATGTGGCTCAGTCGTACACCAATACATCTCGGTTCTCGACTTGGAGGTACTTGAAGTGAGTGTGCTAAAAATAGATCATCAGCTAGCGTGCTATAAAAGGAAAGCGGCCTGGCCGTTTCATCAGACACTCTGTCAACCACCAAGATGTTCACTTGTACTACTTGCCAGAAGCAGTTTACTCGTCAAAACAATTTACGTCGCCACGAGACCGCCGCCCACAACGACGGACGGTATACTTGTATAACCTGCGCACGGTCATTTCATAGGGAAGATGCTTTACTGCGCCATGAACGTTCAATTCATGGGCCACCCAAGCGTCCACGCGAGGATTGTGGTCGGCTTTTCAAACTGACCAGTCAGTTGCTGCGACACCAACGTTTGATTCATGCCCCGATACCATGGCATGAACGACAACCTTCTACTGAAGAGAAGCCACGGAAGGTCAGACCCAGTGAAGATAAGCCCGGGGAGACGAACGCCACTGGTGATGCGATGACGGAGAGCCAGCCTATACCCACAGTTCTGAAGAACCTGGATATCCAGCCGGACCCCAGCGTTGCGCTTTCGAGTCATACGCCTGACAACATCGAACATTTTCTGGTCGAGCCCATACATGTTCCTAGCGATCTCTTACAGGACAACCATCCAATGAGTGACATCGATCGGCGCCCTTGGTCCATGACACGGTACTGTTTCCACCCTCATGACCCTATTCAAGATATCTACAATTTCCCACTGACCAACCGCACCCGTATACGCAGCTACGTGGAAGCCATCTTCAAAGATCAAACTACGGCCTTCAAATTGAATGTCGCTTTCGGGTACATCTTACGTCACAAAAAGCCGGACCAGTTACAGTATTATTATCCCAGCAATAACAGCTATGTGTTTGACCAACCGGTCACCATCATTAACCGGGGGTCACTAGAGACGATGCTGGAGATACTGGACACCGTGGATGCCTTGAGATGGGCACATCGTCAACGCCCCAACATTCAATGGGTGGTAGAGGGGGTAACCAATGTCACGTTTTTCCTTACCAAGCTGACCGACCACCCCATCGGTTGAATGCGTCACCGGTGCACTGATGAATACCATAACATGCCGTACATACTCTTTATGTCTACATGCTGATCGTTGACTTGAGCTCAGTAAACACTTGTACCTAATGTTACAATGCGTTAAATAATAAAACATGGTGTTTGTTATTTCAGTTTGTTTTGCTGTGAACAAACTAAACATACCCAGGGCGGCTCCCCCAGCCTGGGTATGATGTAACATTGGGGATAATAAATTATATAAACATTGCTGAACTTGTTGTTTTTCACGCCAACCGCTATCCAATTGCATAATACAGCACAGATCCGACATGACGCGCGCGCGCGCTGCGACCGGGCCGGACCGGGAAACCCCCCCCCCCCCACAGACAGGTCATAGTACATGCATTCCTATCCACAACTCACGCCCCATTCACCCATACCGGAAGTGGCGTCATACCCCTCATTTTACATGCACCCCTCCATGACTGGATGCCCCTTCACGAATGCTTCACTTTGATACCTCACTCGACTCCATCGGACCATTCGTGGCCCACCTAAACCGCTAAAACGTCTATTTCCATACCCTTTTCCCACAATTCCCTGTCTGCGCATGCGCAGAATGGTGCCACGCCCGAGACACTAGTCCATTCGGATGCCCCCTCACCCAGGCGTCACAGTTATACCTCACTCGACTCCATCGGATCATTCGTGGCTCCCCTACATCCCAAAACGTCTATTTCCATACCCTTTTTCTACTGCGCATGCACAGAATGACGATATTCCGACCCCACATCCACCCATTGGGATGCCCCCTCACATAGGCTTTACAATGATACCTCACTCGATCCAATCGGACCATGAGTGGCTCCCCTCGATCCCAACACGTCTATTTCAATACTACGGCCAGACTGCGCATGCGCAGACTATTGACAACGAACGACACACTAGCCCAGGGGGATGTCCCTGCACATAAGCTTCACTTTGATACCTCACTCTACCCAATCGGACCATTATTGGCTCCCGTAGCTCCAAAACATCTATTTCCACACCCTTTTCCCAGAATTGCCTGTCTGTGCATGCGCAGAATGTGGCCAACGGCCGAGACACTAGTCCAATCGGATGCCCCCTCACATAGGCTTCACATGGATACCTCACTCGACCCCATCGGCCCATTAGGGACTCCCATAGACCCCAAAACGTCTATTTCCATACACTAGGTCTACCGAGCATGCGCAGAATGACACTAGTTCAACCCCACACCCACCCCATCAGATGCCCCCTCACATAGGCTTCACATGGATACCTCATACGACCCAATTGGCCCATGAGTGGCCCCGCTAGATCCAAAAACGTCTATTTCGATACCCTTGGTCCGCCGCGCATGCGCAGAATCACGCTAGGTCAACCCCATACCCAGCCCGTCAGATGCCCCTTCACATAGGCTTCACTTTGATACCTCACTCGACCCCATCGGACCATGCAGCGTATTTGTATTCTAGGGACTACTTTTTCTCCGCGGAAGCTTTTTCCCGCGACCGCATCACCACCAGACCGCATCACCGCGGATGAATACAATTCCTGCAACAATTGGAACTCTCCTGTGTTGGAGGTAGCTTTTTGGCCATTCTGCCGGAACTATAGTGCACTCAATGACCTCTGCTCCACAAATGCTCCACAGATGCACTCAGATTGAAAGGTCAATAAGGCTCCGCTCGTCTTTATACTACTACTGAGGCCATCCCCCCCCCCCCCACCCCAAGGACACAACAGGTCCCAAAAAGCCCAGGCCAGATAGGAGCAATTTACTATTTATGTTGTCGATAACCCGCTGATGTTAGGCGTTTTTTACCAGCTATGCATGGAATCATGGAGAGTATGTATGTGAATTGTTGCTTTGTACAAAACAGTATAACATTCGCTTTCTGGTATTGCTATGTATTTCATACAGGACAAAGCTATTTCCTACGTGGAACAAATGGATGTCAGATCGATAAAAGTGGAACCTGTCGACCAAGAGACAGCTGCAGACGTACAGGATTATCCAGTCATCTTCCCAGAAGGGATCTGGCCCGTGAAGAAGGAACCTAGAACTCCAAGTCGAAGAATTGCCAATACCAGTACCATAGGGATCATAGATGTAACACCAATAAAGTCGGAACCAGCGGTACCGATTGATGCGTTTGAAAATACAACGATCCGTAGTACATGTGACGGCAAGAATGAACTGATCCCAATGAAACAAGTAAGTTAGGAGTTTGGCTGCCTCTGAACGATGTTCGAGTTTCGCAGACCTAACCATTTGTGATTGTTGAAAAGTGTACAGAACAGCAGTAACCTGTTCCGCTAATTCACCGTTCACGTAATCTCTATTGTCAGTGTCACATGGGCCCTGTATAATCTTCACACGATAAGCGGAACATGTTCATCTAATTTATAGAATTGTAATTCGTCAAAATGTCAAAAATACATAAGTAGAGAGTGTGTATATTTTGTACACACGGAGTGCTTAGTCACAATTTGATTATTAAGATGGATCTGTCATTTGTATAATTAATCAATTAATTATTGTTGGGTTCTGTGTTTCAGGATATCTCTCCTAACACTGTAAATGCCACAGTTGATGAAGACAGCGATATGTTGACTTCACTGGCAGACAGACTATTCCCAGTAGCCTTGTATAAGGTTAGCACCAATTTGATAGAACACGAATGGTCAGTGGCTGATAACATGGGTGCACCTGTTGATCAGTATGAGATTAAGAGTGGAAGAATTATCGAATCCCATGGAATACATAGTGTAGCCACGACCGGGGAAAAGGTATATCAAGATTCACTGTGCCAATATAATTGTACAAAGAAAGCACAACTGAAGCAACATGAAAGGAGTCATACTGATGAAAAGCCATACAAATGCCCACTGTGCCCATATACCTGTAACCCTGCCTTGAAAGGCGACATAAGACGTCATGAAAGAACCCACGTTGCCTCGAAAGGCGACATAAGACGTCATGACAGAACCCATATTGATGATGAACGTTTTAAATGTCAACGTTGCCCTTATAGCAGTACACAGAGTGTAAACCTGAGGCTGCATGAACAAACTCATACTGGGGAAAAGCCATATAAATGCTCCATGTGCCCATATACCTGTAACCCTGCTTTGAAAGGCGACATAAGACGTCACGAAAGAACCCATACTAGTGATAAACTTTTTAAATGTCAACGTTGTCCTTATAGCAGTACACAGAGTGGAAACCTGAAGAAGCATGAACGAACTCATACTGAGAAAAACCCATATAAATGCTCCGTGTGCCCATATAGCTGCACACGGGGTGGAAAGCTGAAGCGGCATGAACGAACTCATACTGGGGAAAAGCCATATAAATGCTCCATGTGCCAATATAGCAGTACACATACTGGAGACCTGAAGCGCCATGAACGGACTCATACTGGGGAAAAGCCATATAAATGCTCCATGTGCCCATATAGCAGTACACATAGTGGAGACCTGAAGCAGCATGAACGAACTCATACTGGGGAAAAGCCATATAAATGCTCCGTGTGTGCATATAGCGGCACACGGAGTGGAAACCTGAAGCGCCATGAACAAACTCATGCTGGGGAAAAGCCATATAAATGCTCCGTGTGCCCATACAGCTGCACACAGAATGGAACCCTGAAGCAGCATGAACGAACTCATACTGGGGAAAAGCCATATAAATGCTCCATGTACCCATATAGCAGTACACAGGGTGGAGACCTGAAGCGCCATGAACAAACTCATACTGAGGAAAAGCCACATAAATGTTCCATCTGCCCATATAGCAGTACACAGAATGGAACCCTGAAATGACACCAAGTAACTCATAGCGAGGGAAAGCCTTACAAATGCGGTACATGTATGTGCCCTTACAGCAGAAAACATAGGGGAGCCCTGAAAATACATGGAATAATCCATACTAAAAAGAAGCTATATAGATAGTCCATGCGCCCATATAGCTGTACACAAAGTGGAGTCCTGAAACAGCATGAAATCACTCATGCTGTTAAAAATCCATACAAATGCTGACTGTGTTCATATTCCTGCAAAAGCAGTACAACCTTGCAGAAACATGAAGTAAAACACGAATGACGATCTATATTGCTGAAAGACAACTGGTGAAAAGCCAAGTAATATTCCATTTTAAATGTAGATACTGGATAACATCTAAGAAACTCGAAATAAACCACACAAAATACCCGTGCTCTTTGAATAAAGGTGGAAAAAAGAACAAATATTTCGTTGTATATATATACATATATATATGAATGTTTGGTGAGTTTGAAAATATTCTTCCGCTGGCTGCTCTGGTGGAGCAGAACCTCCCAAAAATCGCCCCTGAACTCATTCGTGATTGTAACCCAAATTTTGCCCTCGAATCTCCAAGTGCACTTGAATCTTTCCCTGGCTCATTTTTTTTCATTTTTCAAGAAAGTTCACTTGGACCCGAAATTGAACTTGAGTTCAAGTGTGGTCCGACCTCCGTTTCAAACCGCCCTTAAAATAAAATTTGTATAGAGAGACGGCATTGTGTCTATTCCATGTGCCTTTGTATCAAACACATACAGACATCCTCCCTGACCTCAAAGATCCTAGATTGGTACAGAAAGATTTATTTGTCACCTGAAAATCAGCTCGTCGACGAGGTGTAGAGTACAGAGACGGACAGGGAGCTAGCTGTTAGCTAAACGATACCACTACATATCGGGAATTCCTTCATTGTAAGAAATTCCTGTCTGTTTCTCCCCGACAAAGAACTGTTAATCGTCCTCAAATGAAAGGCGAATTCTTATCAGTAGAGTAGCTAAAATTCCACGATAACAGACCGAACTAACCCAGTTTTAATGTCTTGGGTCCATTTACCGATACATCCTGTCTAGCTTGCGGTTAAATTACCTGGTATTTATTAAGATTATAATCCCCATAATCAGAGATCAAACACACGTTATTTTTGTAGGAATTTTACGAGGACTCCAAACACTCAATTTTGAAGCGGAGAGTAAGCACAATGTGGTTTCTGGTCATTCACAGCTATTTATTCAAACAATCAATGTAAGAGACTGCTGAAGCGCGGACGCCTCGCCGCCAATTTACGATGTATTTGAATGCTCAGTTCTCTTTCAAAACGGCATCGTTAAGAGAGCTTATGATCTGTACTATAGCTGCCCATCGAGTGCATGTCTGTGAGTTTGCCAGTTACTTGCCGACGCGCGGTGGTTCTATCCGAGTACTTGGGCTTCCACGATCACTGAAACAGCATGTCACCATAGGAGTGAAATAGCCTTGTGGCATTAAGCCAAACTTCCCCACGCCCATCTGCAACTCGACACAAGAGACGACGCAAACATTATTTCATGGACTAACGTTGAATGTCGGGTCTTACGATTGCTATTACCCAAATGCAATTTCAAATCAGCGGAACGGATTTGATATTTTTTTTAACATCATGAAGTCTTGCCGGCATCATTGAAAACTGTTGACAGCTTCTCTCTTGCAGGAAACTAGCCTACGTTTATGTATACTATGATTGTCTTTTTTTAATTTGGTGCTAATGCTGTTATATGAAATATAGAATCGTTCTTTGGATTATGGCCGCGGATATTCTTTAATGGACGACGACTGAATTATGAATGGCGAACTTGACGCTTGTAATTACAAGAACAAGAAGCAGAGAAATACCATGACTTCAGTTTTTTCAGAATTCACAAATTTGCCTTAGGCGAAAAATGGAGAAAAGTAATTTCCGATTGCGATAGGCAGTGAAATCATCCTGCTATTGAGTATAAACGGTATGGTCGAGCGCTGCCAGCAAATGAAATGTGTCACTCCTAAATACAAGAGCGTAGACAAGGAGGGGCTTGGGGGGGCTTCAGCCCCCCCAAATATTGACATCCGGCAAAAAAAAGAAAGATAAAAAACAGAAGGAAAAGAAAAAAGAGAGAAAAAAGGGAAGAAAGAAAGAATGAAACAGAAAGCAAACATAGCAGAGAAGTAAATGTTTAGCTTGTGACATATCTTTATCAATTGTTGCATATTACAGGGGAAGTAAAATTATCATCAACAATGCTTAACAGAAGGGCTAGACTAATTGCAATCGGTCAGGGAACAACGCAAAAGTTTGGCGATATCGGACTCAAAGACCCCGTGTGATTTTCTTCGAGAACCGAATAATGTGCTCCAATTCAATCACAAAAGGTCAACACGGGAACTTTTTCAACATAAAGGTTTTTTTGATTGAGATCCCAGTCATTTGTTGAGTATTTATTTATTCACAAACGAGAGATACAAACTCTCGAATAATTTTCACGGAGAAACCCTAGAAATACAGGTAAAACATCTAACCCAGACACAAAGTCACTATTCAACTGGTGTATATTAGATGAATATGGATAATTTTCTCTACTATTCCGAGAAAGGACCTTACATTTATGATAAGTTCGGCAACTTCAGAACGAACACCAGAACTCATGCGGTCAACCACGCATCAATGTACCGCCCCTGCTATCTAGGCAAAATAGTATTGTCTAAGAAATAACTTGAATTATAGTGCAAACTCTGGATTGAATGATCATTTCACCTTGTATATCACGTAGTAATCGCCACTGTTATAGGATATTTTCGCAAAAAAAAGTTAAACTTTTATAATTTTTTACCGCTCAAATGCTCCCAGTTAGCGCCAATTTACCATCAATTTTAAAAAAAAAATCTACGCTGCGAGGGGGGATACCCCCCTCTCAGACTCTCCCCCTAAGCCCCCCCAAACTTCACAACTTGTCTACACCATTGAAATATGATTTCAGAAACCGGAGAATCTATGCAAAAAATGTGGTCAAACGTTTACAGAGATACATGAAACTGTTCGAGGAAAAGCTTAGCGGTTTATTTCCAGCATTTTACATGATGGTTGATAGTGTATACCGGCATGGTGACGACTTACTTGATGGATGATAATGCTAGCCCGCGTGATGATGAGTTACATGATGGGGGATAGGACTAGACTGGCGTGGTGATGATTTACATGATGAATGATAGGGCTAGACCGGCGTGATGATGAGTTACATGGTGGGGGATAGGGCAAGACCGGCGTGATGATGAGTTACATGGTGGGGGATAGGGCTAGACCGGCGTGATGATGAGTGACATGGTGGAGGATAGGGCTAGACCGGCGTGATGATGAGTGACATGGTGGAGGATAGGGCTAGACCGGCGTGATGATTATTTACATGATGGATGATACGGCTGGACCGGCGTGATGATGATTTACACGAGGGATGATAGTGCTACCTCGCGTGATGATGAGTTACATGATGGATGATAGGGCTAGACCGATCGACGTGATGATGAGCTATATGGTGGATAATAGTACTATGAGTTACATGGTGGGGGATAGGGCAAGACCGGCGTGATGATGAGTTACATGATGGGGGATAGGGCTAGACCGGCGTGATGATGAGTTATAATATGGTGGGGGATAGGGCCAGGACTGGCGTGATGATGAGTTGGCATGATGGGGGGATAGGGGCTAGGACTATGCAGTGATGATGGAGTTAAGCATGGATGGGGGATAGTGCGACCGGCGTGATGATGAGTTACATGATGGGGGATAGGGCCAGAGGGACCGGCGTGATGATGAGTTACATGATGGATGATAAAGACCGGATTTGACGTGGATGATGAGCTATATGGTGGCATAGCGCTATGAGTTACATGGTGGGGGATAGGCAAGACCGGCGTGATGTGACAGTAACATGGTGGGGGATAGTGCTAGACCGGCGTGATGATGAGTTACATGATGGGGGATAGTGCTAGACCGGCGTGATGATGAGTTACATGGTGGGGGATAGGGCAAGACCGGCGTGATGATGAGTTACATGGTAGATGATAGTGCTAGACCGGCGTGATGATGAGTTACATGATGGGGGATAGTGCTAGACCGGCGTGATGATGAGTTACATGATGGGGGATAGTGCTAGACCGGCGTGATGATGAGTTACATGGTGGGGGATAGGGCAAGACCGGCGTGATGATGAGTTACATGGTAGATGATAGTGCTAGACCGGCGTGATGATGAGTTACATGATGGGGGATAGTGCTAGACCGGCGTGATGATGAGTTACATGATGGGGGATAGTGCTAGACCGGCGTGATGATGAGTTACATGGTGGGGGATAGGGCAAGACCGGCGTGATGATGAGTTACATGGTAGATGATAGTGCTAGACCGGCGTGATGATGAGTTACATGATGGGGGATAGTGCTAGACCGGCGTGATGATGAGTTACATGATGGGGGATAGTGCTAGACCGGCGTGATGATGAGTTACATGGTGGGGGATAGGGCAAGACCGGCGTGATGATGAGTTACATGGTAGATGATAGTGCTAGACCGGCGTGATGATGAGTTACATGATGGGGGATAGTGCTAGACCGGCGTGATGATGAGTTACATGATGGGGGATAGTGCTAGACCGGCGTGATGATGAGTTACATGGTGGGGGATAGGGCAAGACCGGCGTGATGATGAGTGACATGGTGGGGGATAGGGCTAGACCGGCGTCATGATGATTTACATGGTGGACAATACTGCTAGACCGGCGTGATGATGATTTACACGAGGGATGATAAGGCTAGACCGGCGTGATGATGATTTACACCAGGGATGATAGTGCTAGACAGGCGTGATGATGAGTTACGGGGTGTATAATAGTGCTAGACCGACGTGATGGTTTACATGGTGGATAACAGTGCTAGACCGTCGTGATGATTTACACGAGGGTTGATAGGGCTAGACCGGCGTGATGATGATTTTACATGGCGGATAATAGTGCTAGACCGGCGTGATGATGATTTACGCCAGGGCTGATAGGGCTAGACCGGCGTGATGGTGATTTACACGAGAGATGATAGTGCTAGAGAGGCGTGATGATGATTTACATGATAATAGTGCTATAGACAGGCGTGATGATGAGTTCCCTGGTGGATGATAGTACCAGACCGCCGTGATGATGATTTACATGATGGATGATAGGGCTAGACCGGCGTGATGATGATTTACATGATGGATGATAGGGCTAGACCGGCGTGATGATGATTTACATGGTGGATGATAGTACCAGACCGGCGTGATGATGATTTACATGATGGATGATAGGGCTAGACCGGCGTGATGATGATTTACATGATGGATGATAGGGCTAGACCGGCGTGATGATGATTTACATGATGGATGGTAGTGTTACACAGGCGTGATGATGATTTACATGATGGATGATAGGGCTAGACCGGCGTGATGATGATTTACATGATGGATGATAGGGCTAGCCCGGCGTGATGATGATTTACATGATGGATGATAGGGCTAGACCGGCGTGATGATGAGTTACATGATGGATGGTAGTGTTACACGGGCGTGATGATGATTTACATGATGGATGATAGGGCTAGACCGGCGTGATGATGATTTACATGATGGATGATAGGGCTAGACCGGCGTGATGATGATTTACATGATGGATGATAGGGCTAGACCGGCGTGATGATGATTTACATGATGGATGATAGGGCTAGACCGGCGTGATGATGATTTACATGGTGGATGATAGGGCTAGACCGGCGTGATGATGATTTACATGGTGGATGATAGGGCTAGAGCGGCGTGATGATGATTTACATGGTGGATGATAGGGCTAGACCGGCGTGATGATGATTTACATGGTGGATGATAGGGCTAGACCAGCGTGATGATGATTTACATGGTGGATGATAGGGCTAGACTGGCGTGATGATGATTTACATGTTGGATGATAGGGCTAGACCGGCGTGATGATGATTTACATGGTGGATGATAGGGCTAGACCGGCGTGATGATGATTTACATGGTGGATGATAGGGCTAGACCGGCGTGATGATGATTTACATGGTGGATGATAGGGCTAGACCGGCGTGATGATGATTTACATGATGGATGATAGGGCTAGACCGGCGTGATGATGATTTACATGGTGGATGATAGGGCTAGACCGGCGTGATGATGATTTACATGGTGGATGATAGGGCTAGACCGGCGTGATGATGATTTACATGGTGGATGATAGGGCTAGACCGGCGTGATGATGATTTACATGGTGGATGATAGGGCTAGACCGGCGTGATGATGACTAACATAGTTGACAATAGTGCGTTTTGACAAAGTCGACAAAATTCCCTTTGCTTTGTATGCCCTGCACAAAAGTGACACATGATCTTTACAGTGTGTCTCGTAGTCCTTATTTCATCTTTGTTGGTGAAAATATATATGTGTTGAAGCCAGACATCAATGCCGGTAAATTCGTCAAAAACAAATCAGATATTTTCTGAACTATTTTTCACTTGCTTATTCTGGAGCACTGACATCTTTCAAAACCACAACCTGCTCGTGGTTGGAAACCCGTGTTGAACCAGATAGCTTCTGATCAGCTAAAGACTCCTGCATCATAACGCAAATTCTAGTATGTACAGCCAGGATCAACCATCATCATACGGAGTAGATGAAAATGGGAATTCAAACAGTGTTCCATATTAAATGATTTGCTTCTTGGATTCTTAGAGAAATATTGGGAACTCTTTCCTGGAGACAGTACAGCAAGAAGACCAAGAACGTTTATGTTGCCAAAATGGTTAATGAAATCGGAACCTTTGTCAGTATCAATCTCAAATGTTCCCAAAGAAACATATCTAGAGAAATTGCAAGTGTCGGAGTCCAGGCCCCAACTGACCTCGCAGAAGAATGGATTTTCTCTTCGCGCTTGTATTGTATGATTGTTTTTAATTTGGTGCTATAATTGAAGAGGGATGAATATTGAGTGACGGACTAGACGCTAGGTTTGTCAACCCTTCAACAAGCTTGGTGTTTCTTTGCGATGGTTGGAATGAGACAGGGTGTTTGTAGAAAAATCATCCAGTAAAGTATGAGAGTCTTGAGTCGATTCTCACATAGAAGGAAGTCATTTTGAGATATCCGGAGTACAGAGTCGCCGCATTTGGGGTTAGCTTTTCTTTCCAAGTGAGTGAGATATTTTTCTAACACGAAAATTGAATGGCAGCCATTTCGACTCCTCAGAAGTTATCATATTCTATTTCGAACAGAATACCCATATTTGGGAAGGTATGCATGTAACAAGCTTAATTTATTCGAATTATGCACAGCTCTCTGCAACCGTCACGGAGATTAATCTCCACCGTCACTAACTTCATATATTGCAAGCATCACCGATGTGAATACGGAATGCCGCATGTCAGGTCAATCAAATGTAGAGTATTAGGTAAATATCCGATATGTGACCCATACCACAGATCAGACATGGGGATGAGTTGGAGAGATACGTTTAAAGTTGACGTTTGGCGACTGAAAGGCAACCATATCAGTCTACATAAAAACTCCCCTTGGCACCTCGCTTACAGATTTTAGAATATGGAGGCTACTAGGATGTTGCCTCAGTGTCTGTTCATGTAAAAATTTAACCACACGTGTCGCGTGTCCACAAGTAACCAGTCTCCAAAAACAACAGAAACCATTTTAGGCCACCCAGAAGTAGAAGTTTGTGTATCTCTTCACGTAAAAATGACGATGAAAATATGCGCGTCTCGGCAGCCATTTTGAAAAGAATACGGCCGTCATCTCGAAATTCATCAGTTCTGATGCAACAAAACTGTGTTGATCAACATCTTTGAGTAACACCGTTACCGGGTATAACCGTTTAAATTGGTCTCCCATGTGTCTCAGAAGTGCAGAAGTGCGACTTTTTGGTTTCTAATGGCGGTCATTTTGAAATCCAAGATGGCTGTCAAATAATGATTTTCAGGCCGGACCCCCCCGCCCCCCCCCCCTCCAAAATTGAATTATGCATGCATATGTTTATCTATCATCCTGCCAAATTTCATGTTCTTATCACAAAGTGCACAGACATTTCACATATCTGCCTGACTAGGAAGCAACATGGAAGGAGTCGTACTGATGAAAAGCCATGCAAATGCCCACTGTGTCTGTTGTTGTCTTTTTTTTTCTTGTCTCGTCTTTTTTTTTTTTTTTTTTACATCTGATTTTTATCGGATTGGAATAAGGGAATATTGTCTCGTCTTAGGCTTCAGTCCGTGTCAGCACTTGATCAGGTCGTGATTTTCGTATTCACCGCGCGATGCTGACGAATTGTTGTGGCGAGAGGAGGTTTCAGAATTGGGTGGTACCGTGTGCACCCCACAAACACACAATTTCGCTACTGCTTGCCTACTAATCATTCACGCTGAGGTACATGTCGTTTAGTAAATGAGGTTTTGATGTCCTTCAAATTTACACGTTAAATGTAATGATCTATTCTATCTCCTATTATTTACCACATCAGTCGGTAAGCTATGTTACATGTACATTACTCATTAGTCCAATATAATGTGACTGGAATTCATACGTCCTCCTTTAATATGTTGATACCTACCATCATAATCATGTCCGTTCCCTTCATGTGCCAAAGTAGAAGGCCGCCTAATTTTTAACGCTGATCGGACAAGATTTAATGAGAGTTCGATGGATGCCAGGAATGTGCCATTTTGTGGATCTAAGCTGCACGGATGTATCAAACCGGTCAGTAATCATGCCAATTAATTATTGCGTCACAATTTGACAATTTACGAGGTCCGAAGCCTTGCCCCTTGAAACAAGATGGCAGCCTGTGTGACAGTTTCGTTGATTTTAATGGATTTTTGTTGCACGTGCATGGATTTGGGAGAGAAGGGACGAAAATTGCTTCTTCTCGAATAAATTCGAAAAGCGAGTGTTCACACAAGAAATGTACCCCCTCCTCCCAAATTGACTGCATTATCACTCGTGATTATTTTCGAGAATTCTTTATTTACTTGCTTGCCTAGGTTATTTGTTGTTTGGAGGCCAGATTTGTCGTCTTTTCTTTGCAGAAGAAAGCACAAACTGATACCGTCTCTCCCTTCTTCCGATATTTTGCATCGTTCCGCGCATTCGTCCATGTGTTATAAACCATCAGTTATATGCCTTCTCTTTCGTATTTTTTTTTTATGAAAATTAATCAATCATGACGTCGCTCCGTACAGAAGCATACATGTATTCAACAACACGCCCCAGTAAAGCAGCACTTGTGGCGTCGAAAATATGTGGAGTCAATCGTTGAGGCTCAACAAGCTTATTTACAAAATGTCCAAAGTCAGCAGCCTATAGATCAAAATGAACAGGTTTGTATCTGGTGGAAAGAGTTATCCTTCATTCTCTAGTGTGGAAGCCGTGCATACTGACCTTTCCTTGTGTGACAGAAGTGAAACGGAGCAATGATGGTATCGTTGATCTTATCAGCAGTTTGTTATGTTTGCTCCTTAATTTACTATTTATGTTGTCGATAACTCGCTGATGTTAGGCGTTTTTCACCAGTTATGCATGAAATCTTGGAGTATATGTATGTGAATTGTAGCTTTGTACAAAACAGTACTTCATACCCATGATAGCAAATTTGTGTAGCCTACTTCATCTACTGATCCCCATATTCCGAAATGCCGTTTGGAGAGTTTATGGCATAGTTTAAAATCCGCTTACTGGTATGGCTATGTATTTCATACAGGACAAAGCTATTTCATACGCGGAACAAATGGATGTCAGATCGATAAAAGTGGAACCTGTCGACCAAGAGACAGCAGTAGAGGTACAGGATTATTCATTCATCTTCCCAAAAGGAATCTCGCCCGTGACGGAGGAACCGAGAACTCAAAGTGGAAGAATGGCTGATACTAGTACCACAGGTGCGATAGATGTAACATCAATAAAGTCGGAACCAGCTATCCCGATTGATGCGTTTGAAAATACAACGAACCGTAGTGCATGTGACGACAAGAATGAACCGATCCCAATGAATCAAGTAAGTTAGGAGTTTGACCGCCTCTGAACGATGTTCGGGTTTCGCAGACCTATAACCATTTGTGATTGTTGAAAAGTGTACTAAACAACAGTACCCTGTTCCCCTAATCCATCGTTCACGTAATCTCTATTGTCAGTGTCACATGGGCCCTGTTTAATCCTCACACGGATAAGCGAACATGTTCATCTAATTTACAGAATTATAATTCGTCAAAATTTCAAAAATACATGAGAAGAGAGAGTGTATATTTTGTACACGGGGAGTGATTAGTGACAATTTGATGATTGAGATCATTGGCGGATCCGCCATATGTATCATTAATTAATTATTGTTGGGTTCTGTGTTTCAGGATAACTCTCCTAACACTGCAAATGCCACAGTTGATGAAGACGGCGATATGTTGACTTCACTGACAGGCAGACCATTCCCAGTAGCCTTGTACAAGGTTAGCCCCAATTTAAGAGAACACGAATCGTTAGTGGCCGATAAACTGGGTCCACCTGTTGATCACTTTGAGACTAAGAGAGGAAGAATTATCGAATCCCATGGAACACATAGCGTAGCCACGACCGAGGAAAAGGCATACAAAAGTTCATTGTACCAATATAATTGTACAAAGGAAGCACAACTGAAGCAACATGAAAGGAGTGATACTGATGAAAAGCCATACAAATGTCCACTGTGCCCATATACCTGTAACTCTGCCTTGGAAGGCGACATAAGCCGTCATGAAAGAACGCATACTGTTGATAAACGTTATAAATGTCAACGTTGCCCTTATAGCAGTACACAGAGTGGAAACCTGAAGCAGCATGAACGAACTCATACTGGGGAAAAGCCATATAAATGCGCCATGTGCCCATATAGCAGTACATATAGTGGAGACCTGAAGCGCCACGATCAAACTCATACTGGGGAAAAGCCATATAAATGCTCCATGTGCCCATATAGCTGCGCACGGAGTGGAACCCTGAAACGACACCAGGTAACTCATAGCGAGGGAAAACCTTACAAATGTGCGATGTGCTCTTATAGCAGTAAACAAAGGAGAACCCTGAAACAGCATGAAAGAAATCATACTGGCGAGAAGCCATATAAATGCTCCATGTGCCAATATAGCAGCACACAGTGTGGAAACCTGAAGCATCATGAACTAACTCATGCTGGGGAAAAGCCATATAAATGCTCCATGTGCCCATATAGCTGCACACAGAGTGGAACCTTGAAGCAGCATGAAAGAAATCATACTGACGAGAAGCCATATAAATGCTCCATGTGCTTATATAGCTGTACACAGCGTGGAGCTTTGAGAGAACACGAAAGAACCCATACTGGGGAAAGACCGTACAAATGTGCAACGTGTCCTTATACCAGTGCACGGAGTGGAACACTGAAACGGCATGAAGAAACTCATGCCGTTGAAAAGCCGTACAAAATGCCGTCTGTGTTCATATACCTGCAAAAGCAGTACAACCCTGCAGAAACATGAAATAAAACACACGAATGACGATCAATGCTGCTGAAAGACAACTGGTGAAAAGCCAAATAATATTCCATTTTAAATGTAGATACTGAACGACATCGAAGAAACTCGAAATAAACCACACGAATTTCGAAAAGACCCGTGCTCTTGAATAAAGGCCTTGTGTCTATTCCATGTACCTGTGTATCAACACATACTGACATTCTTCCTTATTTCATTTATCCTAGATTGGCACAAAAAGATTTATTTGTCACCTGAAAGTCCGCTGATCGATGAGGTGTACAGTGAGGAAGTGCACTGGGAGCTAGCTGTTAGCTAACTGTTACCACTACATGTCAGCAATTCCTTCGTTATAAGAAATTCCTACCTGTTCCGCACCGACAAAGAACTGTTTATAGCCCTCAGATGAAAGGCGAATTCTTACCTGTAGTCGAACTGAAATTCTACGACAACAGTCCGAACTAACTCCGTTTTAATGTCTTGGGTCCATTTACCGATGCTTCCTGTCCAGCTTCCGGTTAAGTCACGTGGTATTTATTAAGATTATGATCCCCATAACCAGAGATCAAACATGTTATTTTTGTAGGAATAATTTTGAAGCTGAGAGTCAGGAAAGCATGGTTTCTGGCCATTGACAGTTCTTTATTCAGACAATCAATGTAAGGGAGTAGTCCATAGTTTTGGATTATTGGTCCCCCCTCAAAAATGTTAATACAGCAGAACGTCCGGGTCTGACCACTTGATAAACATTCCTTCAAAATGACATATGCGGATGGGTGGCTCGGTTGAGCTATATGGCGGGTCGGGCCACGAAGTCAACCTTCGTCAGCCTCAGTTTCGTACGTTTTTCAGGTGTTTAAAAACAGGGTTATGTTACATATGGAATATGTGACAAAAAACGGAATGGTTTTGAATAGCTTTTTATCCCTCCTCGAGACAGGGAACACTGAGAGGAAATCTTATTGAAATCGATTGTCAAGATTTTTCCAGGAAATGAACGAAATATGGCGTATTTTGGGTCATTCTAATAGATTTCCCAGAAAAGTTCCGAGGGAAGAAAATTTATCCCGGGTTGAATTTGCATAACTGACTTGTACGTTGAATTAATGGTATGAGCATTACCATGAAGAAAATATATACTTTTATATGGGTTTTCTGGATGGTTTGGCATCTCGGAAAGAGGAAGGGCTATGCCAAGGGTCTATTTCCGGCAACGAGGGGTCTACTGTGGACTGCACCCTATATGCAATACCTTATGTACAGTAAAAATATACTCTGACGTATGATACGCTCTGCTGACTTGTAATAAGCCATTTGCTTTGTCATTTTCGCTCAAATAGTTCAGTTTTATACCATTTTAATGTACGCTTTCATATCTCTCAGATGTCGAGCAGAATATTTATAAATTTTCAAGTGAAACATAGAAAAACCACGCCGATAACAGATGTTGCCAAGCAGGACTATACAGATTTACCTCCCCTTGGACGGGGCGACTATGGCATTCAAAATGCATTATCTCGGACACCAACACCAATTTGATTACTCAACATGATATTTCCCAACGTAAAACTCACGGACAATATTAAATATTCTGAATATGTAACAGTTATTTGCGTCTTAGCCATTATTTTTGAAGATTCTGAGAGAATTTTCGATATTTAAAAGACGGAGGAAACTACAAATTTAACATCAATTTGACCATAATTCCATTTAATTTTACAAATTCCGTGCCTATCTGATGTGGTTTAGAAGCTAGAAAGTGAGATTATGATTCGGACAATTGCTGCGAACCATGGTCATGGCTATTACGAAAATATTTGAGTTTTTTTTTCGAAATGTCGACTTCAGATGGTAAAACACACCAAAACAAAGATGGGGTAGGGGGAAAGGGGAGGAACGGATATCCAACGAAAAAGCCCTTATATGACAAGTGTGATATACCACTACCAGTGTACTCGTATTCTCTCGGACACTATTATGCGCCAGCAACACTTTTTCCATAAAATACACCTTAGTCATATAGGGAGTAGTCCAAAGTTTCGGATTATTGGTCCCCCCTCAAAAATTTTAATACAGCAGAGTGTCCGGGTCTGACCACATGATAATTATCCTTCCCTTTTTGGGTAACCAGTATTTATAGTACCAAACTTCTGGGTACTACCATTCCTTCAAAATGACATATGCGGAGGGGTGGCTCGGTTGAGCTATATGGCGGGTCGGGCCACGAAGTCAACCTTCGTCAGCCTCAGTTTCGTACGTTTTTCAGGTGTTTAAAACAGGGTTATGTTACATATGAAATATGTGACAAAAAACGGAATGGTCGACCCCATATTTTGAATAGCGTTTTTATCCCACCTCGTGACGGGGAACACTGAGACGAAATCTTACTGAAATCGTTTGTCAAGATTTTTCCAAGAAATGAACGAAATATGGCGTATTTTGGGTCAGTTTAATAAATTTCCCAGAAAATATGGAGTAAGTTCCGAGGGAAGAAAATTTATCCCGGGTTGAATTTGCATAACTGGCTTGTTCGCTGAATTAATGGTATGAGCATTACCATGAAGAAAATATATACATTTATATGGGTTTTCTGGATGGTTTGGCATCTCGGAAAGACGAAAGGGCTATACCAAGGGTCTATTTCCAGCAACGAGGGGTCGACTGTGGACTGCACCCTAAGCAACATCTTGAAACTACTGATACGGGGACGCCTCATCGCCAATTTACGATGTATTTGAATGCTCAGTTCTCTACTCAAACGGTCTCGTTTAAAGAGCTTATGATCTATTCTATAGCTGCCCATCGAGTGCATGTCTGTGAGTTTGCCAGCTACTTGCCAAAGTGCGGTGGTTCTATCCGAGTACTTCGGCTTCCTCCACCACCAAAACAGCCTGTCACCATCGGAGTGAAATAACCTTGTGTCATTAAGCCAATCTCCCCAACGCCCATCGATAAATCGACTTTTATCGACAAAAGAGGCGACGCGAAAAATATTTTATGGACTAATATTGAATGTCGGGTCTTACGATTGCTATTACCCAAACGCATTTCAAATCATCGGAAAGGATTCGATATGTTTTGGAACATCAAGATGTCTTGTCGGCATCATTGAAAACTGTTGGCCGCTTCTCGCTTACAGGAAACTAGCCTACGCCTATGTATACTGTGATTGTCTTTTTCAATTTGGTTCTTTAATGGGCGACGATTGAATTATGTATGACGGGCCAGACGCTTGTAATTACAAGAACAAGAAGCAGAGAAATACCATTCAGTTTTTCAGAATTCCCAAATTTGCCATGCGGGAAAAAAACGAGAAGTAATTTCCGATTGCGATAGGCAGTGATATCATTCTATACTCGAGTATAAACGGTATGGTCGAACGCTGCCAACAAATGAAATGTGTTACTCCTAAATACGATCTCAGAAACCGAAGAATATATGCAAAAAATGTGGTCAGACGTTCACACAGATACATGAAAACTGTTCAAGGAAAAACTTTTACATGATGGATGATAGTGATATAACGGCATGGTGACGAGTTACTTAATGGATGATAATGCTAGCCCGGCGTGATGATGAGTTACATGGTGGGGGATAGGGCATGCACGGCGTCATGATGATTTACACGAGGGATGATACTGCTAGACCGGCGTGATGATGATTTACATGGTGGATAATAGTGCTAGACAGGCGTGATGATGAGTTACATGATGGTTAATAGTGCTAGACCGGCGTGATGATTTACACGAAGGATGATACTGCTAGACCGACGTGATGATGATTTACATGGTGGATAATAGTGCTAGACAGGCGTGTTGATGAGTTACATGATGGATAATAGTGCTAGACCGGCGTGATGATTTACACGAAGGATGATACTGCTAGACCAACGTGATGATGATTTACATGGTGGATAATAGTGCTAGACAGGCGTGATGAAGAGGTACATGATGGATGGTAGTGCTAGACCGGCGTGATGAGGAATTACATGATGGATAATAGTGCAAGACCGGCGTGATGACGATTTTCATGATGGATAATAGTGCGAGACCGGCGTGATGATGTACATGGTGGATGATAGTGCTAAACCGGCGTGATGATGATTTACAGGAGGGGTGATAGTGCTAGACCGGCGTGATGATGATTTACATGGTGGATGATAGTGCTAGACTGCCGTGATGATGATGTACATGGTGGATGATAGTGCTAGACCGGGGTGATGATGGTTTACATGGTGGATAATAGTGCTAGACTGGCGTGATGATGATGTACATGGTGGATGATAGTGCTAGACCGGCGTGATGATGATTTACATGGTGGATGATAGTGCTAGACTGGCGTGATGATGATTTACATGGTGGATGATAGTGCTAGACCGGGGTGATGATGATGTACATGGTGGATGATAGTGCTAGACCGGGGTGATGATGATGTACATGGTGGATGATAGTGCTAAACCGGCGTGATGATGATTTACAGGAGGGGTGATAGTGCTAGACCGGCGTGATGATGAGTTACATGGTGGATGATAGTGCTAGACTGGCGTGATGATGATGTACATGGTGGATGATAGTGCTAAACCGGCGTGATGATGATTTACAGGAGGGGTGATAGTGCTAGACTGGCGCGATGATGAGTTACATGATGGATGGTAGTGTTAGACCCGCGTGATGATGATTTACATGATGGATGACAGTGCTAGAAAGGCATGACTGTGAGTTAAACGAGGGATGATAGTGCCAGGCCGCGTGATGATGAGACATGCTGGTTACAGATTGACATGATAATGAGCTACATGTACATGCTGGATGTTGTGTCCACACAGGTATTATGTGTTATATGATGGATGATAGTGCTACACCGGCGTGATGGTGTGATACGGGATGAATGAAAGTGCTAGACAGACGTGATAGTGAGTTACATGATGGATGATAGTGCTAGACAGACGTGATGATGAGTTACATGATGGATGATAGTGCTAGACATACGTCATAATGAGATACATGATCGATGATAGTGCTAGACAGACGTGATGATGAGTTACATGATGGATGATAGTGCTAGACAGACGTGATGATGAGTTACATGATCGATGATAGTGCTAGACAGACGTGATGATGAGTTACATGATGGATGATAGTGCTAGACAGACGTGATGATGAGTTACATGATGGATGATAGTGCTAGACATACGTCATAATGAGATACATGATCGATGATAGTGCTAGACAGACGTGATGATGAGTTACATGATGGATGATAGTGCTAGACATACGTCATAATGAGATACATGATCGATGATAGTGCTAAACAGACGTGATGATGAGTTACATGATGGATGATAGTGCTAGACAGACGTGATGATGAGTTACATGATCGATGATAGTGCTAGACAGACGTGATGATGAGTTACATGATGGATGATAGTGCTAGACAGACGTGATGATGAGTTACATGGTCGATGATAGTGCTACATGTAGTCGAGCGTGATGGTGACTTACACGATGGACGATAGTGCCAAACTATGGATGATAGTGCTAGACCGGCGTGATGATGAGTTACATGAAGGATGATAGTGCTATACAGGCGTCATAATGAGTTACATGATCGATGATAGTGCTATAAAGGCGTCATACTGAGTTACATGATCGATGATAGTGCTATAAGGGCGTCATTACGGGTCACATGATCGATGATACTGCTAGTCGAGCGTGATGGTGAATTACACGATGGACCATAGGTCCAAACTATGGATGACAGTGCTAGACAGGCGTGATGATGAGTTACATGATGGATGATAGTGCTAGACAGGCGTCATAATGAGTTATATGATCGATGATAGTGCTAGAAAGGCGTCATAATGAGTTACATGGTCGATGATAGTGCTATAAAGGCGTCATTACGGGTCACATGATCGATGATAATGCTAGACGGCGTGATGATGAGTTACATGGTGGAGGATAGGGCATGCACGGCGTGATGATGATTGACACGAGGAATGATAGTGTTAGACCGGCGTGATGATGATTTACATGGTTGATAATAGTGTTAGACAGGCGTGATAATAAGTTACATGATGGATAATAATGCTAGACCGGCGTGATGATTTACACGAAGGATGATACTGCTAGACCGACGTGATGATGATTTACATGGTGGATAATAGTGCTAGACAGGCGTGATGAAGATGTACATGATCGATGATAGTGCTAGAAAGGCGTCATAATGAGTTACATGACCGATGATAGTGCTATAAAGGCGTCATTACGGGTCACATGATCGATGATAGTGCTAGGCGAGCATGATGGTGACTTACACGATGGACGATAGTGCCTAACTATGGATGATAGTGCTAGATAGTCCGGCAGATATGTGAAATGATTGTGCACTTTTTGATAAAAGCAGGAAATTTGGCAGGATGATAGATAAACACATGATTCATTTTTGGAGGGGGAGTTCGGCATGTAACTCATCGAGGTCAAGGACAGCAGCTGTGTCTATAGATCATTTTTGGTGGATCTGAGTTAAGCTATTAGAGTCACCAAAGTTATTTTGTTGAAATATCATGACATTGAAGAAAAGGTAAAAAAAATGCAGACCGTTGCCATGGCAACGGCCATAGTGACGTCATAAATTGGGATTTGCTGTCATTTTCTTTCACCAGCATGTGCAGCACACGGGCCAACATGTGATATATTTTTGATATATATTTTCAAAGGTGGGGCAAATATCTGTCTAATTCCGAGAGTGATTGAAGATTAAATAGGTATTTCATTATTATTTATTCTGAAATATTCCCAAATACGTCATATTTTGGAAATTTGATTTAAAATGCAGTTCGGATATTAATAGTTATTCCAATTAACTCTTGTCACTTTCGGTTATTGATTGAACAAATGTATTTCTTTGGAAATATATATCTGTTATTTTGTCACGGTTATTGAATCTCCTGCACATTAATCGGACATGAGCTACCCCATAATGCTGTGATGGATGCCGACGTTGATAATTGGATTACTTCCCTTGACATATGGATATTGCCATCAGGGGCGCTAACATATATTCGCAGCCAATGAAATGATCGATGGCCGCCAAGATGGCGACGCCCAGTATGCAGTATGGGTAGATTTCGGAGGCGATTTCTCGATCGCTACCGTTTGTGAAGGACTTAATGTGCCTTTTCAACATGGTTATCGCCGAGTATGTAGTTTAGACTGCCTTTTATAGACGCAGAAGTAGGCGTTTGAGCATTTGGATGAATATCACAATCAAGAGTCAGATGTACGTTGTTGTTGTTGTGGCCGATGATTTTCAAGATGGCTGTCCTAATCACCAGATCACGCCAACCTGTAACCATCTCGGTCATCTATACGGGGTAAGACTGACCCTGGGATCGTGTGTATCCATTTCAGACTACTTTCGGCAACTGCTAGAGGGAATTTCCAGGAATCAATAACACGTGACTTCGTCAGCCAATCAGCTAAAGTCTACCGACGTAACCCCAACGTAACCCGCCATTTTCGAGTCATGTGATGATCTACTTGTTCAAAATTACAGATCTACCACACCTCTTGGATGATACGAAAGTTATTCATACCTATATATTTTGTAAGCCCAGGCAATATCTGTTTCCGGGGTATGTATGAAAACCTGTAATTTATCAGAGTTTTCGAGTCTGTTCTCCGCCGGATGAAGGCCGAACAGAATCCGGTAAAACACCGGATATCGCTCCGCGATAATGGAGACACACGATTCGCAAGCCATCTTATGGATGGCGAAGTGTACGCAAATGCAGATCACGCATGATCCAAGAATCGGAAAAGGGATTATTGTCAGTCCAAATTACAGAGCCTACCCTCCAAACATATAGCCTTCGGGTAAGTTTTAAAAAACTGTTTAGAAAAAAATATGTAAAAAATTATATCTGAGGGAATTCGAGGTAATAAAAAAAATAATAATATTTATTATAATAATAATAATAACTTTATTTATTCTGGGTGGCTTAATTAGACCAAGGCTAGTCTTCCTTAAGGCCCAGAAATAAGTTAGTAAAATAGTTAGTGTATGTATATAGTATATATATTGACACATGTATGTAAGAATACCCAAACATGGATTTATATTGTAACTAAATAAAAATGCATGTACTATCACAGTCGGTATAAAACAAAGTGCAGTTTACGAAGTATTTCCATGTATCGTATCTAAAATATTTGATTTTAAGCGCTGGCGTTTAAAAGATACAATATTATCACAGGCTCTCAGTTCTACGGTAAACAGTTCCAGATTTTGACCCCTGAATACCAGAAATTTTTGCGAAATAATTCGCACTTCAAAGGTGGTAGTGCCAGATCGCCTCGCTTGCCAGATCTTGTTCTTGAGGACACTTCTTTAAACAAAGATATCAAGTATTCAGGGGCCAGTCTCTGACAAACTTTGAACATCAATATAGCCTTGTGATAGGTAATTCGTTGTTTTACTGGTATCCAGTGTAATTCATTAAAAACTTCAGCAGTAGTAAGCCCTGGACATACCACTGGGCATTTATAAAAATAATATTAAAATATATCCCATAATATTAAATACAGCGGGAAATACGACTTTCTAGCAGACGATTGGAATCTCATTATGTCACTGCCAACATTTCATATGAATTGAAGTGGATCTGTTGATAGGACTTGATATTTACACAAATTTTATTATCAGACCAGTGATTTGGCATCTTCTGAGAATGTTAGTGCAAAATTTAATGGCCACATTTTTGTAGCTCTTGTCATGGCATATACAGTGTGGTTTTTCGCGGTGTGCCCTATATGTGCAGCGCTGTAATCACAGTAATTATTAGAAGCTTGGATTGTTAAGAGTTAGTGTTTCGGCTTAAGCCCTTTTGTGTATAGTGCTTAAAATGCTGAACAGCGAATGCAAATAATATTTGTATGTATGATTTTATTCACAGCCAGAAAAGCCAGAGGGTGATGGTCATGATGATGAGGATATCTCAGATGCTGCATGTCCTGAGGTTGAACATGTTGAAGGTGAGCAGTTGGTGGATCCACAAGTTATGTGTTCCATTCATGAGCTTTTACTCAAGGGAAGATATTTTCGCATAAGAATTACATATCCTATTACTCCATGTGAATCTCAGGAAGTGGATAAATTTATCATTCACTTAATTGCTGAAATTCTGGGGAAGAATGATACAGATGAAGCAAGTCTCTCATGCCATGAACATGGTATGTAATGGGTTTTGTGATACTCTTTTGCATGTATGGGCCTTAAATTTTTGAGGCTATTCTTTGTTATATGCCAGGGCTCAAATTAGGAAATTTCACTTTCTTGTGGTTAGGAAAATTTTGCATGTCAAATATTGCATGACCTGCTATAATTTTGAATGATGATGATGCAAGAAATTAGCCATGAAGGAACTGTAAATATTAGAACAATTAATAGCAAATACATTATTTAATGATCAAAGACATAAAAACAGCTGGTAATGTGTTTGGCATCAGACTCATCATCATTAAACCTTCTTTCCTTCTGCAACCATTCTGCATATCTAGGGTCAATTTCACATAGCCTTTTTTGAGGGTACATGTAGATTTTTCAAATTTTGGGGACTGTAATGATAATTTATCACTCAATTTTATATAATACGTTTGCAAGAATTGGGTCTAGCCAGTCGGTCAATCTCTGTACATGGAACAACATCTGAAGTTGGTAAGTTTCTGTGCTTCGATTGGTCAACATCAGGAGTCTTTTGAAGATTTTAATATAAATAGATTGATAATGCCTTTCCTCTCCCTCTGACCATGCATAACATTTTAATCTGTCTCACACTCTGCGCCTGTCAGCAAGCATGGAGATACCTCAGAATCGAGAGGCTAAGGACCATATTTGAAGTCTGAGGTTATTTTTAATACCAATAGTTCCCAGACCTTCAAGTGCCTCCTATATTTCCTATATTTTCCTATAGTTTTGAGTCATTCCTATATTTTCCTCAAAATCTCCTATATTTCCTATATTTTGACTTTTTCATGAAAACTTTCATCAATGCTCTGTAATGAGTCAAACTGACATGAGAAAATACATTTCAGAAAAAAAATTCCGCCTCCCTTCGCTCGGCAAATATGAAAACATTTCAATCACTCTATGCTGAATCAAACAACAGAACAGGTCACCTGAAACACCATCACTATGACCACATTCAGTGAACATGGTGAAAGTAATTTTATTAAATACCAGAGAACTCCCAAGTTTGGAACACACACTGTAGTACATACCTGTCTTACACTCCTTTATTTCCTATATTTTATTCAGAAAATTCCTATATTTCTCCTATATTTTTTAAAATTTCCTCCTATATTTTCACTGTGAGCCACTTGCAGGGCTGAGTTCCAGGAAAATGGCACTTCGTAACTGGGAGGTCAGGGGTTGATGTGGGCGGAGTCTTACCTAAGCAATGCAACTTCATTACTCGCTCGCTTGGCATTAAAAGGATTGATGAAGGATGGATTGCCAGATGTTACAATTGTTTTTTTAACGTGATCACATAAATTTCTAAAATTGACTAGTAAGTTGAAATGGCATCATTGCTCTCTATATACATGATATACAGCAAGCGTTCATGAGTTTGGTTTACACTCCTGCATTAATATCAGGAGAGCAATTTACAGCACCCCTGCCATGTCTGCTGTTTTGAAAAAAATGAAAGACTGTTGAGTATCATCTCAAATTCCACATGAATATTACATTAATCAGCAATATGTTTGTTCACATTTAATACACCAGTTTCATTTTATTTCATTTCAGATTTCGAAAATCCTTGTCCTCAACATGGATATACACTTGTATTTATAGACAGTCCTCGAGATGGGCATACACCTGTATCCACTGCTGGTCCCCACGTTGGACGTATCTACTGTTGGTCCCCACGATGGACGTACATCTGTATCTACTGCTGGCCCCCACGATGGACGTACACCTGTATCTACTGCTGGTCCCCACGATGGACGTACAACTGTGTTTACTGCTGGTCCCCACATTGGACGTACACCTGTATCTACTGCTGGTCCCCATGATGGGCGTACACCTGTATCTACTGCTGGTCCCCACGATGGACGTACAACTGTATCTACTGCTGGTTCCCACGTTGGACATACACCTGTATCTACTGCTGGTCCCCACGATGGACGTACACCTGTATCTACTGCTGGTCCCCACGATGGACGTACACCTGTATCTACTGCTGGTCCCCACGATGGACATACACCTGTATCTACTGCTGGTCCCCAAAATGGGCATACACCTGTATCTACTGCTGGTCCTCAAGATGGGCGTACACCTGTACCTACTGCCATGACTGCTGATCCTCAAGATGGACATCTAGATGTGCCTTCTGTTACAGAGCCAAAACCCACTACCTCCACAACTGGACCAGCCATATGTCAAACATCCCATGGGCATGCTCTGGAGTATGTTTTGGGGGTCACAGATTTGCTTCTGAAATGTGATACTTGCTGGTTCAAAGCTAAGGGTGAAGAGAGTCAGAAGTTAGAGCTAAATTAAGTCAGAAATATGAAGAGTATCTTGATTTTCTTAAACCGCAAGTTTTGAGAACTCATCGAGAACTTTCATCTGCCATTACATCTTGTGAAAACGAGTACTTTAATGTCCATCATGTTTATCCAAGTAGTCGCAATATGGACCGCAAGTTAGCTTTAATATAGAAAGAGAAAGTTTGCCGAAGCCTTATTGAGGGAGTGGGGGTGGTTTTTTTAAGATGAGTACTGTTGGTTCGATCATCATGATGGCGTCTATTTAATAGAGATTTTCCGCTGTATCTGAGTTTTCATTCAGCAAACATCAGGTGTGGTTTCAATGTGATCTTAACAGAGATCTATTTATTGTTTAGTTCAAAGGTCGAATCAAAATGAATAGCTTTTCTAGAATATATCTCTAGGTATTATTCTTCACCAAACTTCTCAAAACTTCACAGATTGTCCACAGGGGCTCGTTACCATTGTTAATCGAGTTGATTACAGGGGGGTCGAGTATTCCCTACCTCGACGCCTCCCCCTGTAATGAACCTAATTAACCAATTAACAATGGTAACGAGCCCCTGTAAGATTGTCTGCCAATATAATGCCAAAGAAGTCAATTATTATCCCACATCAGGACCCCATAATCAGGGGATATAGAATTGCTGCCTGTGTGTGTGATCATTACAAGTACATTACATAAAGGTCACAGTACCCTGGAACTGAATGTATCCTTGTGTAGAACGACTTTAATACCCTACGCACACCAAACTTGCAGTGTACATCCATATGCTCATGACTCAGAACCCTATTCATTCTGGACCCGATTGGGTGGAAAGTTTGGCTGCCATATTGAATTTATGTGAAACCATTAAATTTGTGTATCTCGGATACTATTTCACTGTTCAGTGTAAAACTTTGTATAGATCATCGATACATCGAACCAGTTTCCCTGATTGGTGGAAACCCTGGTGCCCATCGTTAATTTATGCAAAATCTTCAATGATGTGTATCTCTGATACCATTCAAGTGTTCTATATAAAACTTGGTATACAGCATCAATGTATCAAGAGACTTGCAATGAAGAACCAATTTCTCTGAGTGGCGGGAAGAATGGGCGGCCATCTTTAATTTATGTAGAATCCTTAATAATAATTATCTCTGACACCGTTCAAGTGCTCGATGTAAAATTTGATGTACATCATCGACGCATTAAGAGACTTACGATGAATGACAGAACTGGTTTCTCTGATTGGGTGGAAATCTTGGCAACCATTTTTAATCTATGCAAAATCACGAATGATCTATATCTGATCCAGTTTTAGTGCTTCATATGAAACTATAATACATCGATACATCGAGAAACTGGCAAATAATGACAACCCGTTTCTCTGATTAGGTGGAAAACTTGATTGCCATCTTCAATTTATGCAAATCTACACATATACCTCTGGTACTGTTCAAGTGTTTGATGCAAGACTTTTTGTACATCATCAATACAGATACAGAGATTAAAAACGAATGACAAAACCATTTTCTCTTATTGGATGGAAACCTAGGCAGTCATTTTTAATAAATGTAAAACCATTGATGATCTATATATCTTTTATACTGTTCAGGTCTTTGTATACATCACGAAATAATAAAGTGCCTGAAGCTGAAGGGTTTTCAGATGCACAGCTTCGTATTAGGTCAAGGTTATTTATTGCCCTTCAAGGTGCCAAGATAATTCTGAACCAACCAATCTTCACAAAATTCATCAGCTATCTGGCTCATTTGATTCTGAAGTTCAAGCATATTTACTATAGGTGAAAAGTCAACGTGAAATATACCCAAAACTTACAATCTAGCTTATAATAGCCCTTCTTGATTCTGGATTCAGGAGTTGGTCTACTTGCGATTCCAAAGAATCCAATGGATTTGTGTTTTGAGAAGACCCTTGTGCATGTTGGGGCACATTTATTCCTTGAGACATTTTTCTCAGTCTTATTACTGGATGAACCTAATAATAATAATGTTTCCAACACCAAGTGAAAAATCCCAATTCCAGGTCTCTCACCAGAGCACAGTAAAACACAGGTTTTACTCACCCCCAATCTTCCTTAGAATGTATAACACAAATACAGCCCCAAATTTGGTTTCTTGTCATGCAAAATGTGTAGTTTGAAGCACAAAAATTATCACTTTCATTGTCAAATCTACGAAGCAAATTTCAGGTGAAATATACTACAAAATACAATGTTAAATATATAGAAAGATATCTCAACACTTCATTGAGGTCTGACGAGCAGTTAAGATGGCTTAGTGTAAACAAACAACGTACAATTTTCATTTCAAGTCCAACCACCTGTCCGACTGCAATTTGTAAACACAACATCCCATACATGTGAGGAGGTCGTATCAATCTCTGCCATGTGTGAAGAACTACTTTTCATATTAAAGGTGTTTCATATTAAAGGTGTAATAATACATCACTTTTTTACTCCATGAAAAAAAGAAAGTGGCAGAGGTCAATGGTACTTCACAATTGTTGGGATTGTATTTGCAAATTGCAGTCATGAGAGGAGGTTTTTACAATTTTTACAATGAAAATTGTAATTTATTTGTTTACATTGTCATTTTAACTGCTCGTCGGACCTCAATGAAGTGTTGAGACATCTTTCTATATATTTTACATTGTATTATGTAGTATATTTTACCAGGAATTTGCTTCGTAGATTTGACTATGAAGGTGATATTTTTCATGGTTCAAACTACACATATTGCAGGACAAGAAGTCAAATTTGGGGCTGTATTTGTGTTATACCTTCAAAGGAAGATTGGGGGTAAGTAAAACCAGTGTTTTACTGTGTTCGGATGAGAGACCTGGAATTGAGATTTTTCACTTGGTGTTGGAAACCGGACCTCCCCCTCCCCCTTAACCTGTATGTAATGTATCATTGGAGGAGGTTGTGTCCATTGTAAGATGGACACCCAGCGAGGAATATGGGAGCTCATTAAACTTGGTGTATAACTTGCATGACATTAACTATGACACTACCGGGTAGCAATGAAAAAAAAGTAATCCAGTCTTGACCATTCAAAACTTTCCTGTTGTCTAAGTTCAGGTGATGGAACATTGAATCTGCCTCTTATAATCCGTCCATTATATTGTATTGAAGGTACATGTATAACTGTTTATATAAGTTGTCAAGGTTGGTGTTATGACATATGTTGCAGGTATAATAAAATTTGAAATTACACAGATTCTTGTCTTTTTGTCATTGATGACCTAAGATAGAAGAATAGGTCTGTCACAAAGACATTCAGGTCTGAACAAACTTTGACCTGTCTGATCATCTTTGCAATGTCCTGCAATCAAATTGAATTCACTAGAAGAGGCCTTTCTCAACTTTTACTTCCCTCATGTCGAATTACATACTGTAAATAGTTCAACAATTAAATCACGGGAAGTGAAAATAATTCCCACCATAGAATCAAGAGGTGATCAAATTTATTAGAGCAGAATAGTCCAACATTATTGAATTCTGATAGGGTGATCAAATTATCAAATTGAATTGCTGATTTGAACATCTTGATTTGAATATTGTTGAATAAATAATATTCACTCAGTCAGACCCATTCTGATTTGAGCAACTGATTTGGGTACTCGATAAACTGTCTCCTGGTACGTCCGTTTTGAATATTTGCCTCAATTTGTGGATTGTTGACTAAGCCTTTACTCATCCGCTGAAGGGGCCCTCGGTGGCCGAGTGGTCTAAGGCGCTTCGCTGGTGACCGCTAGCCTCACACCGCTGAACCGGCACGGGTTCAAGCCCAGCTGGTCCATGTGTGACAGTTTCTCAGTTACTTGCCGAAGGGTGGTGGTTCTCTCCGGGTACTCCGGCTTCCTCCACCAACCAAACTGACTGTCACCATATGAGTGAAACAAACTTGAGTGTGGCATTAAGCCAAATTCCCTCCCTCCCTCCCTCATCCGCTGAATGGTAACTGCAGGTTTTCACTTGAAATAGGAGTTTTGAAATTTGTAAAAAACAAAAACACGCTTTCAGATATGAATTTTACAATGCTGAGAAGCTCGAGAAATTCAATCCATTCATTATCCACAAGACGCATCATCTCTAACCATAGTTCATGAGACAAAGCCATACCATGGCAGTCAACGGGTCTACCATAATGAAAATCAGTTGTTATTTACAGGAGTACGAATCACATTTGCAACCTCAACTCTGATTATGCTCATATTTGAGCAATGCACGGTACAGGTATCCTTTGTGAAATAACATGTTGCAGACACCTGTGTTTGTTTTCCCTTAAGAAATGCCCTCCTATCACCGCACCCCTGGACCGTTCCCAAGCACAAGCTCAAAATAAACTCAGAATAAGATGAACCATTCTCACATGTCATCCATTTACAGGCTGTCGGTTTGAACAAATCACTTTCTACAATAGTTGAACACAGCATGCTTTCGTGGAGGGGTTCTTTGAACATATCTTGTTACATAATAATGTGATCGAGGTACAAATTTTTGCAACTTTGAGAACACCCTTCTCCCTTGTGCAGAGGTAGTACGGAGGATATCGGCATTGGAGTATGACAATATGTTGACGTATTCTTATATCCTGTAAACTGCCTCAACGATTAATCAAATTAAAATATCAATAATTAAAAATATCTGCCCAACTCCTGATGATGAACAACCTGTTTTTAATGAAGGGCTTTACCATTATTACCAACACTAGCCCCTGATATTCTGTCATGCTCCACAAACATACTTTATATTTTTGCAATGTATAAAATGTGTTTAATTCAAGCTACATGTACATGTCCTTTAGTACGGGAAATCAATCGAGGGCTGCAAGATGACATAATACGTTCATGTTTGTTCTCTGATAGTATAATTGACAAATTACGTACTGCATGGATACCGGTTTAAACAAAATGGCAATCATATGGAATACTTTGTCCGACTGAAATGAAAAAATAAAACTAAAATTTCTCCATTAATGAATCGATATTTTTAATGACCAGAATTATTAATGATGGTTAACTATTTTATATTTTGGTCCTGGTGATAATCGATATTAGTTGTGATTTTAAACGGTTTCTGAGATTAAAACTATAGTGGGTCATATTTAGAAGCCACATTCATTTTTCTACATAAGTGGGGCATGAGATTCTTCTGTAGGCCTACCGCAGCCACAAAACTTTATATGAAACAGTCAACTGGAGTCATCATGACATCTCCTTGAAACTGAAATATTTGGCAATACCACTGGTCCTGATCAACAACTTCCTTCTGACGAAAAGTCCGCACACTGTTCTGTTCACTTGGTATTTGTCAGTAAATTGGTAACAGAACTAAATTTTGAAGAACCTAAAAGCGTCACGCGTGATGAGTCAAGTTGTATCTCGTTGTTGTTGTTGTCCTGTCCCCTCCCCCCTTTCTCGGAATTTACTGGGATGTTCAATTCGCGACAGTTTATGACAGTGTGGCAATTCATTTGCCGCTAAATACAACAGTTTAAAACATCCCCGTCCGTTTTATTTCACCAAAACATTACCGAAACGGCCACTAGACCTCACTCAGCGACTGGTGAGTGCTTGCTTCGCTGACCATGCAGCTGACGTCATCTCCTCAATGGGAATCCCCTAGACAGGATTGTCGCCCTTGGCGGCAGCGACCTCTGGTGCTGGTAAACTTGCCTCGTTCCTTGACTGAGTTGAGAAATCCGTATTTTGGTCGCCATCTTGGAATTCAAAATGGCCGCCATCAAACACTTCGAAGTCGCATTTCTGCACTTCTGAGACACATAGGAGGCCAATTTAAACGGTAATACCCACATTTTCGTACTCAAGGAAGCAGATCAACACAGTTTTGTTGCATCAGAACTGATGGAATTCGAGATGACGGCCGTTTTCTTTACAAAATGGCTGCCGAGAATCGCTTATTTTCATTGTTATGTGACTTACGTGAACAGATGCACAAACTTCTACTTCTGAGTGGCCTAAAACGTTTTTCATGTCTTTGGACACTGCATGGTTACTTGTGGACAAGTGACACGTGTGGTTAAGTTTCCACATGAACATCTGCAATAAAAGCGCGGTTGAGATACTAAGGCTACATCCTAGAATCCTCTGTATTCTAAAGAAGTTATTCTGTAGACCGATATGGTTGCTTTTCAGTCGCCAAACGTCAACTTTACCCACCTTTTACAAATGTCTCTAACTCATTCACATAGCTGATATCCGAAATAGGTCGCATCTTGGGTATTTACCTAATACTCTACATTTGATTGACATCAGTGATGTCTGCAATATATGAAGTTAGTGACGCTGGAGACTAATCTCCGTGACAGAGTGCTGAGCATAATTCGAATAAATTAAGCTTGTTGCATGTATAGTTTCCCCGATATAGATCTTTTGTTTGAAATAGAATATGATAATTTCTGAGGAGTCAAAATGGCTGCCATTCAATTTTCGTGTTAGTTTTCCATCCCCACTCACTTGGAGAAGCCCCTCTTGAACAACGGAGAAAAAGCTAACCCAATCTGTGGCGAGTCTGTGCGGCGGATATGTCAGCATGACTCCCTTCTTTCTGAGAATTCGCTCAATACTCTCATACTTTACTGGATTATTTTTTCTACAAACACCCAGTCTCATTCCATCCATCGCGAAGAAACGGCAAGCTTGTTGACAAGTTGTTGATAAACCTAGCATCTAGTCAGTCACTCAATATTCATCCCTCGTCAATAATAGAATTTCTGCGCCCATAACTCATATAACAGCATTAATAACACCAAAATAAAAACAATCATATAATTCAAGTGCGAAGAGAAAATGCATTCTTCAGCGAGGTCAGTTGGGGCTTGGACTCCGACACTTCGCGGCAGCTTGGGCTTCTCGAGTCCGCTTGTTTCATACATAAAATTTCTCTCGATATGTTTCTTTGGGAACATAGAAATTGAATATGACACAGGTTCCGATTTCATTAACTATTTTGGCAACATCAGCGTTTTTGGTCTTCTTGCTTTCCGGCAAATCCTTACTCTCTTCGGGAAAAGATTTCCAATATTTCTCGAAGAATTCAAAAGCAAATCATTTTAATATGAAACACTACTTGAATTCCCTTTTTCATCTTTTCCGTATGCTTATGGTTGATCATGGATGTACATGTACTAGCTAGTTATCGTTGTGATGCAGGAATCTATAGCTGTTCAGGAGCTGTCTGGTTCAACACGAGTTTCCAACCAGGAGCATGTTGCAAGGAAAGAACTTTGGAAATTAGAGATGTGGTTTTGATAGATGTGTATGCTCCAGAATGAGCAAGCGATAAATGGTTCAGAAAATATCTGTTTGGGGAAGTTGCAAGTATTCGACTCGGTTTGGAATTTCTGCAGTAGTGATTTTTTTTTTACAAATGTACTGGTATTGATGTCTAGCTTCAACACATATATTTCCACCAACAAGGATGAAATAAAAACTACGAGACACACTGTAAGCGTCCTGTATAACTTTTGCTCAGAGCAAACAAAGCAGTGCAAATTTTGACGACTTTGTTCAAAACGTATATAATGAGTCTCTGCGCATTCAGTGAGAGGCCACATTTTACAATTCATTAGTCCACTAAAGATGTGAAGAGGCAGAGACACTAAGATTACTGAAAAAAATGAGCCTTATCCAACCTATCATCAGCGAAGTCATTTGTTTTTCTTGTAAGGGCAGCAGGACCGCCTCTAAAGGCCAACGGCACCACCATCACCTTTTTCATTTGTGTTCTATCGCCATTACTGGAAACTAGCACTTGGATTCGAGGATGACAAAATGCTCATTGACAAGCTAGTCAAATATGTAGTCATGCCTGTATTTGGTATATTGGAGTGCAATATTCATAGATTCAGTTTGTCGCTGAAATCCCATACCCGAATCAGCAATACAAATGATGCAAAAACCAGAACTAGTATAGTTCAACCTGCAGTTTTGTATGCTAGTACTGGAACTTTGGATTTCAATCACACTTTTGGTGACGCGGTTGGCAGGATAGGTAACCCGGCAACCAGCCTCATCCCCATTCAATGCTTCAAACTGACACTTTGTCCACAACATTATGAATAACCATCTCCAGCATACAACTAAGTTCGATCATTAGAGAAATTGTGGTCAACAAATATAACATGGATTACTGATATGAGCGGAGTCCATTTCCGGAGTAACTGATAAATATGAATCTGGTAATGGAACTCCTTCAACGATGGAGCAATGATAGCACAGTCAACTGACATGCATGGCAAAATCAGTTCATCGCGGTTGAACTTTCCAAAAATTTGCGACTACAACTCTCTGACTAGTGGCATAGCCTATTGAGAAAATTCTGGACATGCTTGCATAATACTATAGGTTTGCAAGATATCACGGAAAAACTTAACCATGGGACATGGCAGGATCTCAAAAACTCCATCATAGTAATCTGATCTTGAAAGGCAAGGTTAAGGAAAGAGCTTAACCCAGACATATTGTCGTAAGTTTCAGCCATTTAGCTCCAAGTGTAGGGAGAATTTTTCTAGGATATCGCCTACCAAGACCAGACACGGCTGGACCCAATATCGCCAGGGAAGAATCAACTGATACTGATTATGCCACATCCACTGGCTATATCTTGGCGAAAACTGAAGGGATTATCAGATTTAGGTTTTGTTAGTATTTTAGTATCCATGTGTATGATAATGGTGGTCGTCTCCGACTGGGCACTGTTCCACACAGAAGTCCCTTAACCAGTTACATGTACCTCGTCTAAAGCAATGTGTAAACCAGCCTGATGGCGAAAAGCTTGATATCCAAGATGGTGTACTAACAGGGATTTTTAACCATAAAAAGCTCGTCAAGGAACGTGTCTAATCCATGTACATGTATGACCTAATCATACTCAACTGACTCAACTGACTCAACTGAGCCGAATGTGCTGCGAGTTGTCGAAGGTTGAGCCAGGGTCGACCTCGTTGAAGAATGCTATTGTTTATGAGGTTATACTGTGTTACTGTTTCATCATACAAGTAGCAATGGGACTATATGTTTGTAGACTTCTGAAAGAGCTCCCAACCGAAGGGAGTGCGTATAGAGACCCGCTGTTCAGGTCCGTCCCATTTGGACTTGGTTTCTTCTCCGTTCTTCAGGAGAAGCTTCTCTAAGTAAGTTTGAATAGGGAACTTATACCAAAGATGAATCACAGCCAGTTTGGTGTCCATTTTCAGAAGCCAGCGCATTCTATCAGTAGTAGCTGATGTGGCTCAATGATAAACTGTAGATGCAGCAAGGTTAACCCACATTGTGCTGGAATTTCTCTATAAAAATATGACTAATTTTATATATTGCAGGTATCAACTACATCAATGAGTGTCTACTGATGCCAAACAATCATTTTAAGTCATCCAAAAGTAGATTTTTGTCTATCGATTCACCTACGTCACATAACCGTCGAAATAAGTGATTCTCGGCAGCCATTTTGAAAACAAATGACTGCCATCTTAAAATCCATCCGTTCTGGTGCAGCAAAAGTGTGGTGATCAACTTCCTTGGGTACGGAAATGTGGGTATAGCCATTTAAATTAACCTTCTATGTTTCTTAGATGTGCCGATTTGCGAATTTGATGGTTTCTAATGGCGGCCATTTTGAAATCCAAGATGGCGGCCAACTACGAATTTTCAAGCCGGACTCCCCCTCTAAAAATGAATAATATGTGTTTCTCTGTCACTATGCAAAGTTTCATGCTTTTATCACAAAGTGCACAATCGACCCATTCTTTGTTACATATCTGCCGACCTAAGACAGGCGTGATGATGAGTTACATGATGGATGATAGTGCTAGACAGGCGTCATAATGAGTTACATGATCGATGATAGTGCTAGACAGGCGTCATAATGAGTTACATGGTCGATGATAGTGCTATAAAGGCGTCAGTACGGGTCACATGATCGATGATAATGCTAGACCGCGTGATGATGAGTTACATGGTGGAGGATAGGGCATGCACGGCGTGATGATGGTTGACACGAGGAATGATAGTGCTAGACAGGCGTGATAATGAGTCACATGACGGATAATAGTGCTAGACCGGAGTGATGAAGCGGTACATGATGGATGGTAGTGCTAGACCGGCGTGATGAGGATATTACCTGATGGATAATAGTGCAAGACCGGCGTGATGACGATTTACATGATGGATAATAGTGCGAGACCGGCGTGATGATGTACATGGTGAATGGTAGTGCTAGACCGGCGTGATGATGATTTACAGGAGGGATGATAGTGCTAGACCGGCGTGATGATGATTTACATGGTGGATGATAGTGCTAGATCGGCGTGGTGATGATGTCCATGGCAGATGATAGTGCTAGACCAGGGTGATGATGGTTTCATGGTGGATAATAGTGCTAGACTGGCGCGATGATGAGCTGCATGATGGATGGTAGTGTAAGACCGGCTTGATGATGATTTACATGATGGATGACAGTGCTAGAAAGGCATGATTGTGAGTTAAACGAGGGATGATAGTGCCAGGCCGCGTGATGATGAAACATGCTGGTTACAGATTGACATGATAATGAGCTACATGCTGAATGATTTGTCCACACAGGTATTATGTGTTATATGATGGATGATAGTGCTACACCGGCGTGATGGTGTGATACGGGATGAATGAAAGTGCTAGACAGACGTGATAGTGAGGTACATGATGGATGATAGTGCTAGACAGGCCTCATGATGAGTTGCATGATGGATGATAGTGCTAGACAGGCGTCATTGCGGGTCACATGATCGATGATAGTGCTAGTCGAGCGTGATGTTGACTTACACGATGGACGATAGTGCCAAACTATGGATGATAGTGCTATACAGGTGTGATGATGAGTTACATGATCGATGATAGTGCTATAAAGGCGTCATTACGGGTCACATGATCGATGATAATGCTAGACCGCGTGATGACGATTTACATGATGGATAACAGTGCCAGACCGGCGTGATGATGTACATGGTGGATGGTAGTGTTAGACCGACGTGATGATGATTTACATGGTGTATAATAGTGCTAGACAGGCGTGATGATAAGTTACATGACGGATAATAGTGCTAGACCGGCGTGATGATTTACACGAAGGATGATACTGCTAGACCGACGTGATGATGATTTACATGGTGGATAATAGTGCTAGACCGGCGTGATGAAGAGGTACATGATCGATGATAGTGATAGAAAGGCGTCATAATGAGTTAAATGATCGATGATAGTGCTATAAAGGCGTCATTACGGGTCACATGCTCGATGATAATGCTATACCGCGTGATGATGAGTTACATGGTGGAGGATAGGGCATGCACGGCATGATGATGGTTGACACGAGGAATGATAGTGCTGGACCGGCGTGATGATGATTTACTTGGTGGATAATAGTGCTAGACAGGCGTGATGATGAGTTACATGATGGATAATAGTCCTAGACCGGCGTGATGATTTGCACGAAGGATGATACTGCTAGACCGACGTGATGATGATTTACATGGTGGATAATAGTGCTAGACAGGCGTGATGAAGCGGTACATGATGGATGGTAGTGCTAGACCGGCGTGATGAGGAATTATCTGATGGATAATGCTGCAAGACCGGCGTGATGACGATTTACATGATGGATAATACTGCGAGACCGCCGTGATGATGTACATGGTGAATGATAGTGCTAAACCGGCGTGATGATGATTTACAGGAGGGATGATAGTGCTAGACAGGCGTCATAATGAGTTACATGATCGATGATAGTGCTAGAAAGGCGTCATAATGAGTTGCATGGTCGATGACAGTGCTGGGCAGGCGTCATAATGAGTTACATGATCGATGATAGTGCTAGAAAGGCGTCATAATGAGTTACCTGATCGATGATAGTGCTATAAAGGCGTCATTACGGGTCACATGATCGATGATAATGCTAGACCGCGTGATGACGATTTACATGATGGATAATAGTGCGAGACCGGCGTGATGATGTACATGATGGATGGTAGTGCCAAACCGGCGTGATGATGATTTACATGGTGTATAATAGTGCTAGACAGGCGTGATGATAACTTACATGATGGATAATAGTGCTAGACCGGCGTCATGATTTACACGAAGGATGATACTGCTAGACCGACGTGATGATGATTTACATGGTGGATAATAGTGCTAGACAGGCGTGATGAAGAGGTACATGATCGATGATAGTGCTAGAAAGGCATCATAATGAGCTACATGATCGATGATAGTGCTATAAAGGCGTCATTACGGGTCACATGATCGATGATAAAGCTAGACCGCGTGATGATGAGTTACATGGTGGAGGATAGGGCATGCACGGCGTGATGATGGTTGACACGAGGAATGATAGTGCTGGACCGGCGTGATGATGATTTACTTGGTGGATAATAGTGCTAGACAGGCGGGATGATGAGTTACATGATGGATAATAGTGCCAGGCCGCGTGATGATGAGACATACTGGTTACAGATTGACATGATAATGAGCTACATGCTGGATGATGTGTCCACACAGGTATTATGTGTTATATGATGGATGATAGTGCTACACCGGCGTGATGGTGTGATACGGGATGAATGAAAGTGCTAGACAGACGTGATAGTGAGGTACATGATGGATGATAGTGCTAGACAGGCCTCATGATGAGTTGCATGATGGATGATAGTGCTAGACAGGCGTCATAATGAGTTACATGGTCGATGATAGTGCTATAAAGGCGTCATTACGGGTCACATGATCGATGATAGTGCTAGTCAAGCGTGATGGTGACTTACACGATGGACGATAGTGCCAAACTATGGATGATAGTGCTAGACAGGCGTGATGATGAGTTACATGATCGATGATAGTGCTAGACAGGCGTGATGAAACGGTACATGATGGATGGTAGTGCTAGACCGGCGTGATGAGCAATTATCTGATGGATAATGGTGCAAGACCGCGTGATGACGATTTACATGATGGATAATAGTGCGAGACCGGCGTGATGATGTACACGAAGGATGATACTGCTAGACCGACGTGATGATGATTTACATGGTGGATAATAGTGCTAGACAGGCGTGATGAAGCGGTACATGATGGATGGTAGTGCTAGACCGGCGTGATGAGGAATTATCTGATGGATAATGGTGCAAGACCGCGTGATGACGATTTACATGATGGATAATAGTGCGAGACCGGCGTGATGATGTACTTGGTGGATAATAGTCCTAGACAGGCGTGATGATGAGTTACATGATGGATAATAGTGCTATACCGGCGTGATGATTTGCACGAAGGATGATACTGCTAGACCGATCGACGTGATGATGATTTACTTGGTGGATAATAGTGCTAGACAGGCGTGATGATGAGTTACATGATGGATAATAGTGCCAGGCCGCGTGATGATGAGACATACTTGTTACAGATTGACATGATAATGAGCTACATGCTGGATGATGTGTCCACACAGGTATTATGTGTTATATGATGGATGATAGTGCTACACCGGCGTGATGGTGTGATACGGGATGAATGAAAGTGCTAGACAGACGTGATAGTGAGGTACATGATGGATGATAGTGCTAGACAGGCCTCATGATGAGTTGCATGATGGATGATAGTGCTAGACAGGCGTCATAATGAGTTACATGGTCGATGATAGTGCTATAAAGGCGTCATTACGGGTCACATGATCGATGATAGTGCTAGTCAAGCGTGATGGTGACTTACACGATGGACGATAGTGCCAAACTATGGATGATAGTGCTAGACAGGCGTGATGATGAGTTACATGATCGATGATAGTGCTAGACAGGCGTGATGAAACGGTACATGATGGATGGTAGTGCTAGACCGGCGTGATGAGCAATTATCTGATGGATAATGGTGCAAGACCGCGTGATGACGATTTACATGATGGATAATAGTGCGAGACCGGCGTGATGATGTACACGAAGGATGATACTGCTAGACCGACGTGATGATGATTTACATGGTGGATAATAGTGCTAGACAGGCGTGATGAAGCGGTACATGATGGATGATAGTGCTAGACCGGCGTGATGAGGAATTATCTGATGGATAATGGTGCGAGACCGCGTGATGACGATTTACATGATGGATAATAGTGCGAGACCGGCGTGATGATGTACTTGGTGGATAATAGTGCTAGACAGGCGTGATGATGAGTTACATGATGGATAATAGTGCTAGACCGGCGTGATGATTTGCACGAAGGATGATACTGCTAGACCGACGTGATGATGATTTACTTGGGGGATAATAGTGCTAGACAGGCGTGATGATGAGTTACATGATGGATAATAGTGCCAGGCCGCGTGATGATGAGACATACTGGTTACAGATTGACATGATAATGAGCTACATGCTGGATGATGTGTCCACACAGGTATTATGTGTTATATGATGGATGATAGTGCTACACCGGCGTGATGGTGTGATACGGGATGAATGAAAGTGCTAGACAGACGTGATAGTGAGGTACATGATGGATGATAGTGCTAGACAGGCCTCATGATGAGTTGCATGATGGATGATAGTGCTAGACAGGCGTCATAATGAGTTACATGGTCGATGATAGTGCTATAAAGGCGTCATTACGGGTCACATGATCGATGATAGTGCTAGTCAAGCGTGATGGTGACTTACACGATGGACGATAGTGCCAAACTATGGATGATAGTGCTAGACAGGCGTGATGATGAGTTACATGATCGATGATAGTGCTAGACAGGCGTGATGAAGCGGTACATGATGGATGGTAGTGCTAGACCGGCGTGATGAGCAATTATCTGATGGATAATGGTGCAAGACCGCGTGATGACGATTTACATGATGGATAATAGTGCGAGACCGGCGTGATGATGTACACGAAGGATGATACTGCTAGACCGACGTGATGATGATTTACATGGTGGATAATAGTGCTAGACAGGCGTGATGAAGCGGTACATGATGGATGATAGTGCTAGACCGGCGTGATGAGGAATTATCTGATGGATAATGGTGCAAGACCGCGTGATGACGATTTACATGATGGATAATAGTGCGAGACCGGCGTGATGATGTACTTGGTGGATAATAGTGCTAGACAGGCGTGATGATGAGTTACATGATGGATAATAGTGCTAGACCGGCGTGATGATTTGCACGAAGGATGATACTGCTAGACCGACGTGATGATGATTTACATGGTGGATAATAGTGCTAGACAGGCGTGATGAAGTGGTACATGATGGATGGTAGTGCTAGACCGGCGTGATGAGGAATTATCTGATGGATAATGGTGCAAGACCGGCGTGATGACGATTTACATGATGGATAATAGTGTGAGACCGGCGTGATGATGTACATGGTGAATGATAGTGCTAAACCGGCGTGATGATGATTTATAGGAGGGATGATAGTGCTAGACAGGCGTCATAATGAGTTACATGATCGATGATAGTGCTAGAAAGGCGTCATAATGAGTTACATGGTCGATGACAGTGCTGGGCAGGCGACATAATGAGTTACATGATCGATGATAGTGCTAGAAAGGCGTCATAATGAGTTACCTGATCGATGATAGTGCTATACAGGCGTCATTACGGGTCACATGATCGATGATAATGCTAGACCGCGTGATGACGATTTACATGATGGATAATAGTGCGAGAACGGCGTGATGATGTACATGGTGGATGGTAGTGCTAGACCGGCGTGATGATGATTTACATGGTGTATAATAGTGCTAGACAGGCGTGATGATAACTTACATGATGGATAATAGTGCTAGACCGGCGTCATGATTTACACGAAGGATGATACTGCTAGACCGACGTGATGATGATTTACATGGTGGATAATAGTGCTAGACAGGCGTGATGAAGAGGTACATGATCGATGATAGTGCTAGAAAGGAGTCATAATGAGTTACATGATCGATGATAGTGCTATAAAGGCGTCATTACGGGTCACATGATCGATGATAAAGCTAGGCCGCGTGATGATGAGTTACATGGTGGAGGATAGGGCATGCACGGCGTGATGATGGTTGACACGAGGAATGATAGTGCTAGACCGGCGTGATGATGATTTACTTGGTGGATAATAGTGCTAGACAGACGTGATGATGAGTTACATGATGGATAATAGTGCTAGACCGGCATGATGATTTACACGAAGGATGATACTGCTAAACCGAAGTGATGATGATTTACATGGTCGATAATAGTGCTAGACAGGCGTGATGAAGAGGTGCCTGATGGTTGGTAGTGCTAGACCGGCGATGAGGAATTACCTGATGGATAATAGTGCAAGACCGGCGTGATGACGATTTACATTATGGATAATAGTGCCGCGTGATGATGTACATGGTGAATGGTAGTGCTAGACCGGCGTGATGATGATTTACATGGTGGATGATAGTACTAGACCGGCGTGATGATGACCTCCATGATGAATGATAGTGCTAGACCGGGGTGATGATGGTTTACATGGTGGATAATAGTGCTAGACTGGCGCGATGATCAGTTACATGATGGATGGTAGTGTTAGACCGGCTTGATGATGATTTACATGATGGACGACAGTGCTAGAAAGGCATGATTGTGAGTTAAACGAGGGATGATAGTGCCAGGACGCGTGATGATGAGACATGCTGGTTACAGATTGACATGATAATGAGCTAGATGCTGGATGATGTGTCCACACAGGTATTATGTGTTATATGATGGATGATAGTGCTACACCGGCGTGTTGGTGTGATACGGGATGAATGAAAGTGCTAGACAGACGTGATAGTGAGTTACATCAGATGGATGATAGTGCTAGACAGGCGTCATAATGAGTTACATGTTTGATGATAGTGCCAGGCAGGCGTGATAGTGAGTTATATCAGATGGATGATAATGCTAGACCGGCGTGATGATGAGTTACATGATGGATAATAGTGCTAGACAGACGTGATGATGAGTTACATCATTGGTGATAGTGCTAGAAAGACATGGTTGTGCGTTAAACGAGGGATGATAGCGCCAGGCCGTGTGATGATGAGACATGCTGGTTACAGATTGACATGATAATGAGCTACATGATGGATGATGTGTCCACACAAGTATTATGTGTTATATGATGGATGATAGTGCTAGACAGGCGTGATGGTGTGATACGGTATGAATGAAAGTGCTAGACAGACGTGATAGTGAGGTACATGATGGATGATAATGCTAGCCCGCGTGATGATGAGTTACATGGTGGAGGATAGGGCATGCACGGCGTAATGATGATTGACACGAGGAATGATAATGCTAGACCGGCGTGATGATGATTTACATGGTGGATAATAGTGCTAGACAGGCGTGATGATGAGTTACATGACGGATAATAGTGCTAGACCGGCGTGATGATTTACACAAAGGATGATGCTGCTAGACCGACGTGATGATGATTTGCATGGTGGATAATAGTGATAGACAGGCGTGATGAAGCGGTACATGATGAATGGTAGTGCTAGACCGGCGTGATGAGGAATTACATGATGGGTAATAGTGCAAGACCGGTGTGATGACGATTTACATGATGGATAATAGTGCGAGACCGGCGTGATGAAGTACATGGTGGATGGTAGTGCTAGACCGGCGTGATGATGGTTTACATGGTGTATTATAGTGCTAGACCGGCGTGATGATGATGTACATGGTGGATGATAGTGCTAGACCGGGGTGATGATGGTTTACATGGTGGATAATAGTGCTAGACTGGCGCGATGATGAGTTACATGATGGATGGTAGTGTTAGACCGGCTTGATAATGATTTGCATGATGGATGACAGTGCTAGAAAGGCATGATTGTGAGTTAAACGAGGGATGATAATGCCAGGCCGCGTGATGATGAAACATGCTGGTTACAGATTGACATGATAATGAGCTACATGCTGGATGATGTGTCCACACAGGTACTATGTGTTATATGATGGATGATAGTGCTACACCGGCGCGATGGTGTGATACGGGATGAATGAAAGTGCTAGACAGACGTGATAGTGAGGTACATGATGGATGATAGTGCTAGACAGGCGTGATGATGAGTTACATGATGGATGATAGTGCTAGACAGGCGTCATAATGAGATACATGATCGATGATAGTGCTATAAAGGCGTCATAATGAGTTAAATGATCGATGATAGTGCTATAAATGCGTCATTACGGGTCACATGATCGATGATAGTGCTAGTCGAGCGTGATGGTGACTTACACGATGGACCATAGTGCCAAACTATGGATGATATTGCTAGACAAGCGTGATGATGAGTTACATGATGGATGATAGTGCTAGATAGGCGTCATAGTGAGTTACCTGATCGATGATAGTGTTAGAAAGGCGTCATAATGAGTTACATGGTCGATGATAGTGCTATAAAGGCGTCATTACGTGTCACATGATCGATTATAAAGCTAGACCGCGTGATGATGAGTTACATGGTGGAGGATAGGGCATGCACGGCGTGATGATTGTTGACACGAGGAATGATAGTGCTGGACCGGCGTGATGATGATTTACATGGTGTATAATAGTGCTAGACAGGCGTGATGATAAGTTACATGATGGATAATAGTGCTAGACCGGCGTGATGAGGAATTACCTGATGGATAATAGTGCAAGACCGGCGTGATGACGATTTACATGATGGATAATAGTGCGAGACCGGCGTGTTGATGTACATGGTGAATGGTAGTGCTAAACCGGCGTGATGATGATTTACAAGGTGGATGATAGTGCTGGACCGGCATGATGATGATGTCCATGGTGGATGATAGTGCTAGACCGGGGTGATGATGGTTTACATGTTGGATAATAGTGCAAGACTCGCGCGATGATGAGTTACATGATGGATGGTAGTGTTAGACCGGCTTGATGATGATTTACATGATGGATGACAGTGCTAGAAAGGCATGATTGTGAGTTAACCGAGGGATGATAGTGCCAGGCCGCGTGATGATGAGACATACTGGTTACAGATTGACATGATAATGAGCTACATGCTGGATGATGTGTCCACACAGGTATTATGTGTTATATGATGGATGATAGTGCTACACCGGCGTGATGGTGTGATACGGGATGAATGAAAGTGCTAGACAGACGTGATAGTGAGGTACATGATGGATGATAGTGCTAGACAGGCCTCATGATGAGTTGCATGATGGATGATAGTGCTAGACAGGCGTCATAATGAATTACATGGTCGATGATAGTGCTATAAAGGCGTCATTACGGGTCACATGATCGAGGATAGTGCTAGTCAAGCGTGATGGTGACTTACACGATGGACGATAGTGCCCAACTATGGATGATAGTGCTAGACAGGCGTGATGATGAGCTACATGATCGATGATAGTGCTGTAAAGGCGTCATTACGGGTCACATGATCGATGATAATGCTAGACCGCGTGATGACGATTTACATGATGGATAACAGTGCCAGACCGGCGTGATGATGTACATGGTGGATGGTAGTGCTAGACCGGCGTGATGATGATTTACATGGTGTATAATAGTGATAGACAGGCGTGACGATAAGTTACATGACGGATAATAGTGCTAGACCTGCGTGATGATGTACACGAAGGATGATACTGCTAGACCGACGTGATGATGATTTACATGGTGGATAATAGTGCTAGACAGGCGTGATGAAGAGGTACATGATCGATGATATTGCTAGAAAGGCGTCATAATGAGTTACATGATCGATGATAGTGCTATAAAGGCGTCATTACGGGTCACATGATCGATGATAATGCTAGACCGCGTGATGATGAGTTACATGGTGGAGGATAGGGCATGCACGGCGTGATGATGGTTGACACGAGGAATGATAGTGCTGGACCGGCGTGACGATGATTTACTTGGTGGATAATAGTGCTAGACAGGCGTGATGATGAGTTACATGATGGATAATAGTGCTAGACCGGCGTGATGATTTGCACGAAGGATGATACTGCTAGACCGAGGTGATGATGATTTACATGGTGGATAATAGTGCTAGACAGGCGTGATGAAGCGGTACATGATGGATGGTAGTGCTAGACCGGCGTGATGAGGAATTATCTGATGGATAATGGTGCAAGACCGGCGTGATGACGATTTACATGATGGATAATAGTGCGAGACCGGCGTGATGATGTACATGGTGAATGGTAGTGCTAAACTGGCGTGATGATGATTTACAGGAGGGATGATAGTGCTAGACAGGCGTCATAATGAGTTACATGATCGATGATAGTGCTAGAAAGGCGTCATAATGAGTTACATGGTCGATGACAGTGCTGGGCAGGCGTCATAATAAGTTACATGATCGACGATAGTGCTAGAAAGGCGTCATAATGAGCTACCTGATCGATGATAGTGCTATAAAGGCGTCATTACGGGTCACATGATCGATGATAATGCTAGACCGCGTGATGACGATTTACATGATGGATAATAGTGCGAGAGCGGCGTGATGATGTACATGGTGTATGGTAGTGCTAGACCGGCGTGATGATGACTTACATGGTGTATAATAGTGCTAGACAGGCGTCATGATTTACACGAAGGATGATACTGCTAGACCGACGTGATGATGATTTACATGGTGGATAATAGTGCTAGACAGGCGTGATGAAGAGGTACATGATCAATGATAGTGCTAGAAAGGCGTCATTACGGGTCACATAATCGATGATAATGCTAGACCGCGTGATGATGATTTACATGGTGGAGGATAGGGCATGCACGGCGTGATGATGGTTGACACGAGGAATGATAGTGCTGGACCGGCGTGATGATGATTTACTTGGTGGATAATAGTGCTAGACAGGCGTGATGATGAGTTACATGATGGATAATAGTGCTAGACCGGCGGGATGATTTGCACGACGGATGATACTGCTAGGCCGACGTGATGATGATTTACATGGTGGATAATAGTGCTAGACAGGCGTGATGAAGCGGTACATGATCGATGATAGTGCTAGTCGAGCGTGATGGTGACTTACACGATGGACGATAGTGCCAAACTATGGATGATATTGCTAGACAAGCGTGATGATGAGTTACATGATGGATGATAGTGCTAGATAGGCGTCATAGTGAGTTACCTGATCGATGATAGTGTTAGAAAGGCGTCATAATGAGTTACATGGTCGATGATAGTGCTATAAAGGCGTCATTACGTGTCACATGATCGATTATAATGCTAGACCGCGTGATGATGAGTTACATGGTGGAGGATAGGGCATGCACGGCGTGATGATGGTTGACACGAGGAATGATAGTGCTGGACCGGCGTGATGATGATTTACATGGTGTATAATAGTGCTAGACAGGCGTGATGATAAGTTACATGATGGATAATAGTGCTAGACCGGCGTGATGAGGAATTACCTGATGGATAATAGTGCAAGACCGGCGTGATGACGATTTACATGATGGATAATAGTGCGAGACCGGCGTGTTGATGTACATGGTGAATGGTAGTGCTAAACCGGGGTGATGATGATTTACATGGTGGATGATAGTGCTGGACCGGCATGATGATAATGTCCATGGTGGATGATAGTGCTAGACCGGGGTGATGATGGTTTACATGTTGGATAATAGTGCAAGACTCGCGCGATGATGAGTTACATGATGGATGGTAGTGTTAGACCGGCTTGATGATGATTTACATGATGGATGACAGTGCTAGAAAGGCATGATTGTGAGTTAACCGAGGGATGATAGTGCCAGGCCGCGTGATGATGAGACATACTGGTTACAGATTGACATGATAATGAGCTACATGCTGGATGATGTGTCCACACAGGTATTATGTGTTATATGATGGATGATAGTGCTACACCGGCGTGATGGTGTGATACGGGATGAATGAAAGTGCTAGACAGACGTGATAGTGAGGTACATGATGGATGATAGTGCTAGACAGGCCTCATGATGAGTTGCATGATGGATGATAGTGCTAGACAGGCGTCATAATGAATTACATGGTCGATGATAGTGCTATAAAGGCGTCATTACGGGTCACATGATCGAGGATAGTGCTAGTCAAGCGTGATGATGACTTACACGATGGACGATAGTGCCCAACTATGGATGATAGTGCTAGACAGGCGTGATGATGAGCTACATGACCGATGATAGTGCTATAAAGGCGTCATTACGGGTCACATGATCGATGATAATGCTAGACCGCGTGATGACGATTTACATGATGGATAATAGTGCCAGACCGGCGTGATGATGTACATGGTGGATGGTAGTGCTAGACCGGCGTGATGATGATTTACATGGTGTATAATAGTGATAGACAGGCGTGACGATAAGTTACATGACGGATAATAGTGCTAGACCGGCGTGATGATGTACACGAAGGATGATACTGCTAGACCGACGTGATGATGATTTACATGGTGGATAATAGTGCTAGACAGGCGTGATGAAGAGGTACATGATCGATGATAGTGCTAGAAAGGCGTCATAATGAGTTACATGATCGATGATAGTGCTATAAAGGCGTCATTACGGGTCACATGATCGATGATAATGCTAGACCGCGTGATGATGAGTTACATGGTGGAGGATAGGGCATGCACGGCGTGATGATGGTTGACACGAGGAATGATAGTGATGGACCGGCGTGACGATGATTTACTTGGTGGATAATAGTGCTAGACAGGCGTGATGATGAGTTACATGATGGATAATAGTGCTAGACCGGCGTGATGATTTGCACGAAGGATGATACTGCTAGACCGACGTGATGATGATTTACATGGTGGATAATAGTGCTAGACAGGCGTGATGAAGCGGTACATGATGGATGGTAGTGCTAGACCGGCGTGATGAGGAATTATCTGATGGATAATGGTGCAAGACCGGCGTGATGACGATTGACATGATGGATAATAGTGCGAGACCGGCGTGATGATGTACATGGTGAATGGTAGTGCTAAACTGGCGTGATGATGATTTACAGGAGGGATGATAGTGCTAGACAGGCGTCATAATGAGTTACATGATCGATGATAGTGGTAGAAAGGCGTCATAATGAGTTACATGGTCGATGACAGTGCTGGGCAGGCGTCATAATAAGTTACATGATCGATGATAGTGCTAGAAAGGCGTCATAATGAGTTACCTGATCGATGATAGTGCTATAAAGGCGTCCTTACGGGTCACATGATCGATGATAATGCTAGACCGCGTGATGACGATTTACATGATGGATAATACTGCGAGAGCGGCGTGATGATGTACATGGTGAATGGTAGTGCTAAACCGGGGTGATGATGATTTACATGGTGGATGATAGTGCTGGACCGGCATGATGATAATGTCCATGGTGGATGATAGTGCTAGACCGGGGTGATGATGGTTTACATGTTGGATAATAGTGCAAGACTCGCGCGATGATGAGTTACATGATGGATGGTAGTGTTAGACCGGCTTGATGATGATTTACATGATGGATGACAGTGCTAGAAAGGCATGATTGTGAGTTAACCGAGGGATGATAGTGCCAGGCCGCGTGATGATGAGACATACTGGTTACAGATTGACATGATAATGAGCTACATGCTGGATGATGTGTCCACACAGGTATTATGTGTTATATGATGGATGATAGTGCTACACCGGCGTGATGGTGTGATACGGGATGAATGAAAGTGCTAGACAGACGTGATAGTGAGGTACATGATGGATGATAGTGCTAGACAGGCCTCATGATGAGTTGCATGATGGATGATAGTGCTAGACAGGCGTCATAATGAATTACATGGTCGATGATAGTGCTATAAAGGCGTCATTACGGGTCACATGATCGAGGATAGTGCTAGTCAAGCGTGATGATGACTTACACGATGGACGATAGTGCCCAACTATGGATGATAGTGCTAGACAGGCGTGATGATGAGCTACATGACCGATGATAGTGCTATAAAGGCGTCATTACGGGTCACATGATCGATGATAATGCTAGACCGCGTGATGACGATTTACATGATGGATAATAGTGCCAGACCGGCGTGATGATGTACATGGTGGATGGTAGTGCTAGACCGGCGTGATGATGATTTACATGGTGTATAATAGTGATAGACAGGCGTGACGATAAGTTACATGACGGATAATAGTGCTAGACCGGCGTGATGATGTACACGAAGGATGATACTGCTAGACCGACGTGATGATGATTTACATGGTGGATAATAGTGCTAGACAGGCGTGATGAAGAGGTACATGATCGATGATAGTGCTAGAAAGGCGTCATAATGAGTTACATGATCGATGATAGTGCTATAAAGGCGTCATTACGGGTCACATGATCGATGATAATGCTAGACCGCGTGATGATGAGTTACATGGTGGAGGATAGGGCATGCACGGCGTGATGATGGTTGACACGAGGAATGATAGTGATGGACCGGCGTGACGATGATTTACTTGGTGGATAATAGTGCTAGACAGGCGTGATGATGAGTTACATGATGGATAATAGTGCTAGACCGGCGTGATGATTTGCACGAAGGATGATACTGCTAGACCGACGTGATGATGATTTACATGGTGGATAATAGTGCTAGACAGGCGTGATGAAGCGGTACATGATGGATGGTAGTGCTAGACCGGCGTGATGAGGAATTATCTGATGGATAATGGTGCAAGACCGGCGTGATGACGATTGACATGATGGATAATAGTGCGAGACCGGCGTGATGATGTACATGGTGAATGGTAGTGCTAAACTGGCGTGATGATGATTTACAGGAGGGATGATAGTGCTAGACAGGCGTCATAATGAGTTACATGATCGATGATAGTGGTAGAAAGGCGTCATAATGAGTTACATGGTCGATGACAGTGCTGGGCAGGCGTCATAATAAGTTACATGATCGATGATAGTGCTAGAAAGGCGTCATAATGAGTTACCTGATCGATGATAGTGCTATAAAGGCGTCCTTACGGGTCACATGATCGATGATAATGCTAGACCGCGTGATGACGATTTACATGATGGATAATACTGCGAGAGCGGCGTGATGATGTACATGGTGTATGGTAGTGCTAGACCGGCGTGATGATGATTTACATGGTGTATAATAGTGCTAGACAGGCGTGATGATAACTTACATGATGGATAATAGTGCTAGACCGGCGTCATGATTTACACGAAGGATGATACTGCTAGACCGACGTGATGATGATTTACATGGTGGATAATAGTGCTAGACAGGCGTGATGAAGAGGTACATGATCAATGATAGTGCTAGAAAGGCGTCATTACGGGTCACATGATCGATGATAATGCTAGACCGCGTGATGATGATTTACATGGTGGAGGATAGGGCATGCACGGCGTGATGACGGTTGACACGAGGAATGATAGTCCTGGACCGGCGTGATGATGATTTACTTGCTGGATAATAGTGCTAGACAGGCGTGATGATGAGTTACATGATGGATAATAGTGCTAGACCGGCGTGATGATTTGCACGACGGATGATACTGCTAGGCCGACGTGATGATGATTTACATGGTGGATAATAGTGCTAGACAGGCGTGATGAAGCGGTACATGATGGATGGTAGTGCTAGACCGGCGTGATGAGGAATTATCTGATGGATAATGGTGCATGACCGACGTGATGACTATTTACATGATGGATAATAGTGCGAGACCGGCGTGATGATGTACATGGTGAACGGTAGTGCTAAACCGGCGTGATGATGATTTACAGGAGGGATGATAGTGCTAGACCGGCGTGATGATGATTTACATGGTGGATGATAGTGCTGGACCGGCGTGATGATGATGTCCATGGTGGATGACAGCGCTAGACCGGGGTGATGATGGTTTACATGTTGGATTATAGCGCTAGACTGGCGCGATGATGAGTTACATGATGTATGGTAGTGTTAGACCGGCTTGATGATGATTTACATGATGGATGACAGTGCTAGAAAGGCATGATTGTGAGTTAAACGAGGGATGATAGTGCCAGGCCGCGTGATGATGAGACATGCTGGTTACAGATTGACATGATAATGAGCTACATGCTGGATGATGTGTCCACACAGGTATTATGTGTTATATGATGGATGATAGTGCTACACCGGCGTGATGGTGTGATACGGGATGAATGAAAGTGCTACACAGACGTGATAGTGAGGTACATGATGGATGATAGTGCTAGACAGGCCTCATGATGAGTTGCATGATGGATGATAGTGCTAGACAGGCGTCATAATGAGTTACATGGTCGATGATAGTGCTATAAAGGCGTCATTACGGGTCACATGATCGACGATAGTGCTAGTCGAGCGTGATGGTGACTTACACGATGGACGATAGTGCCAAACTATGGATGATAGTGCTAGACAGGCGCGATGATGCGTTACATGATGGACGATAGTGCTAGACAGGCGTCATAATGAGCTACATGATCGATGATAGTGCTAGAAAGGCGGCATAATGAGTTCCATGGTCGATGATAGTGCTGGACAGGCGTGATAATTAGTTACATGATCGATGATAGTGCTAGAAAGGCGTCATAATGAGTTACATGATCGATGATAGTGCTATAAAGGCGTCGTTACGGGTCACATGATCGATGATCGATGATAATGCTAGACCGCGTGATGACGGTTTACATGATGGATAATAGTACGAGACCGGCGTGATGATGTACATGGTGGATGGTAGTGTTAGACCGCCGTGATGATGATTTACAGGAGGGATGATAGTGCTAGACCGGCGTGATGATGATTTACATGGTGGATGATATTTACTAGACCGGCGTGATGATGATGTCCATGGTGGATGATAGTGCTAGGCCGGTTTGATGATGGTTTACATGGTCGATGATAGTGCTATAAAGGCGTCATTACGGGTCACATGATCGATGATAGTGCTAGTCGAGCGTGATGGTGACTTACACGATGGACGATAGTGCCAAACTACGGATGATAGTGCTAGACAGGCGCGATGATGATTTCCATGGTGGATGATAGTACTAGACCGGCGTAATGATGATGTCCATGGTGGATGATAGTGCTAGGCCGGGGTGATGATGGTTTACATGGTCGATGATAGTGCTATAAAGGCGTCATTACGGGTCACATGATCGATGATAGTGCTAGTCGAGCGTGATGGTGACTTACACGATGGACGATAGTGCCAAACTACGGATGATAGTGCTAGACAGGCGTGATGATGAGTTACCTGATGGATGATAGTGCTAGACAGGCGTCATAATGAGTTACATGATCGATGATAGTGCTAAAAAGGCGTCATTACGGGTCACATGATCGTTGATAATGCTAGCCCGCGTGATGATGAGTTACATGGTGGAGGATAGGGCATGCACGGCGTAACGATGATTGACAAGAGGAATGATAGTGCTAGACCGGCGTGATGATGATTTACATGGTGGATAATAGTGCTAGACAGGCGTGATGATGAGTTACATGATGGATAATAGTGCTAGACAGGCGTGATGATTTACACGAAGGATGATACTGCTAGATCGACGTGATGATGATTTACATGGTGGATAATAGTGCTAGACAGGCGTGATGAAGAGGTACATGATGGATGGTAGTGCTAGACCGGCGTGATGAGGAATTACATGATGGATAATAGTGCAAGACCGGCGTGATGATGATTTACAGGAGGGATGATAGTGCTAGACCGGCGTGATGATGATTTATATGGTGGATGATAGTACTAGACCGGCGTGATGATGAAGTCCATGGTGGATGATATTGCTAGACCGGGGTGATGATGGTTTTCATGGTGAATAATAGTGCTAGACTAGCGCGATGATGAGTTACATGATGGATGGTAGTGTTAGACCGGCTTGATGATGATTTACATGATGGATGACAGTGCTAGAAAGACATGGTTGTGAGTTAAACGAGGGAAGATAGTGCCAGGCCGCGTGATGATGAGACATGCTGGTTACAGATTGACATGATAATGAGCTACATGCTGGATGATGTGTCCACACAGGTATTATGTGTGATATGATGGATGATAGTGCTACACCGGCGTGATGTTGTGATACGGGATGAATGAAAGTGCTAGACAGACGTGATAGTGAGGTACATGATGGGTGATAGTGCTAGACAGGCGTGATGATGAGTTACATGCTGGATAATAGTGCTAGACTGGCGTCATAATGAGTTACATGTCGATGATAGTGCTAGAAAGGCGTCATAATAAGCTACATGGTCGATGATAGTGCTAGAACGGCGTCATAATGAGTTACATGATCGATGATAGTGCTAGGCGAGCGTGATGGTGACTTACACGATGGACGATAGTGCCAAACCGACGTTTTGATGATTTAGATGACAGGCATATATGCTGGTGATAAATTGGCGTGATAATGAGCTACATGGTGGATGATATTGCTACACTGGTATCATGAGTTAATTGATTGTTTGCTAAACTGGCGTGATGATGAGTTGCATGGTGGGTGGTAGTGCGAGACAGGCGTGGTCACGAGTTACATGGTGGATGACAGTGCTAGACAGGCGTGATGAGTTATATGCTGGGAAGATGAGGGTTCCGACAGGGATTGACGCCATCTGGTCGGAATATCTTGACCAATGATGGTCAAAAGTGATGACATGCAGCATATATTTAGTCTGAACAAAACCGTTTGATGTAATTATAAATAACATAACGGAATATATGCGAGTATTTCATCCACAACCAATTGGAGGTAAATTTGTTGCCTATAATGGCTCTACGTAATGTCTGTTCCCACAACAACAACTGTTCGACTTGTGACTAGTAATGGTTTGGACGGATGTATTAGGTTAGAGAGGTTTTGGGTCACACACTCCCACACACATCGTTGTTATTTACGGTGAGAGACATTTACTTTCGCTTCAAAGATTCTTTTGTTGATGGAGCGAGCTGCATATGCAGATAATAAACGCAGCCCCTACAAGATATTTTATAATACTGATTGCTACTAAAGATAGGGGCTGCCAGTTTGACCGGCAAAATCGACTTAGCTACCGGACCGAAATGTCCGGCAGTCAGAAAACGATACTTTATATACGCCATTTTCTCCACTCAAATTAATGAAACCCACCTTTTGAGTTAAATCTCGGACTTGAAAACCGTTCTAAACTTTCCGTGGGTAGTTTATTTGAGCATTCTCACAGCTTTTCCGAACCGAAAAAAACAATTTCTATCAAGTTTAAATTCTTCAGTCAATGAAAACTCACTACCCCTACATTCTCCACGTTGTGAGCCTGAAAATTGGTCCTATATGAGCACGTTGGTCATCCGCGAACAGCAATAAATAAGGCGGATTCCACGATAACCTAGTCCAGTAGAAAGCAGGTGGAACCTATCGTTGAAGCTCTACAAGCCTAATAACAGCATGTCCAAATTCAACAGCCTATCAAAATGAACAGGCTTGCATCAGGTGGTAAGAGTGTTCCTTCATTCTCTAGTGTGGAAGCCGTGCATACTGATCGTTCCTTGTTTCACAGAAGTGAAACGGAGCAATGATGATATCGTTGATCTTATCAGCAGATTGTTATGTTTGCTCCTTAATTTACTATTTATGTTGTCGATAACCCACTGACGTTGGACGTTTTTTACCAGCTATGCATGAAATCTTGGCGTGTATGTATGTGAATTGTAGCTTTGTACAAAACAGTACTTTATATCCATGATAACAGATTTGTGTAGCCTTCTTTATATACTGATTCCCATATTCCATAATGCTGTTTGATGGTTTATGACAGAGTTTAAAATTCGTTTACTAGTATTGCTTTGTATTTCATACAGGACAAAGCTACTTCCTACGTGGAACAAATGGATGTCAGATCAATAAAAGTGGAACCTGTCGACCAAAAGACAGCTGCAGAGGTACAGGATTATCAAGTCATCTTCCCAAAAGGGATCTTGCCCGTGATGAAGGAACCTAGAACTCCACGTCGAAAAATTGCCAATACCAGTACCACAGGTGTCATAGATGTAACACCAATAAAGTTGGAACCAACTGTCCCGATTGATGCGTTTGAAAATACAACGATCCGTAGTGCATGTGACGACAACAATGAACCGATCCCAATGAAACAAGTAAGTTGAGAGTTTGACTGCCTCTGAACGATGTTCGGGTTTCGCAGACCTAACCATTTGTGATTGTTGAAAAGTGTACTAAACAACAGTAATCTCTATTGTCAGTGAAACACGGGTCATGTGTAATTCTCGCACGGATAAGCGAGCATGTTCACCTAATTTATAAAATTGTAATTCGTCAAAATGTCGAAAAGATAGATAGATAGATTAGATAGATAGATAGATAGAACCATTCTGAAGAGAGTTATGAGAGACGGATATTACCTATATATAAAACATTACATAAATATGAGCTTTTCATCAGATAGTTAAGAAATTTTTTCTTCGTTCTAAAATAGGAAAGCAGGATTTGCATGGCAGCCCGTTCTACCCGTTTCAATATTTAAATGGGCAACCCCTAACCTAATTTTGTCATGGCACTTCTATATTTTTTTATATAATTTCGTAGTAACATAAGCATCTGGTACATAATGTGTTTTGAACAGGGTGTACGTCCTTAGCTTATTTCGACTTCGTTCCGTAATTAAACTCTTTTAACGGATTTTTTCCAATCGTTAACATAGACACACATAATACATTCCTTGATACATCTGGCCACATATTTCGGCGCATCCCTTACGTCTTTATTCAAGAAGTGACCCAAATCGTTTCCTGGAAACATAGTTTTACCCGGAATACCCAGTTCCTATTCCTTTTGTTTGCTTGCAGCACAGACCACAATACATGAGTGGAGAGAGTGTATCTTTTGTACACAGGGAGTGCTTTGTCACAATTTGATGCTTGAGATAATTGGCGGATCGGCCATATGTATAATTAATTAATTAATTAATTATTGTTGGGTTCTGTGTTTCAGGATATCTCTCCTAACGCTCCAAATGCCACAGTTGATGAAGACGGCGATATGTTGACTTCACTGTCAGACAGGCCATTCCCAGTAGCCTTGTTCAAGGTTAGCCCCAATTTAGGAGAAAACGAATGGTCAGTGGCTGATAACCTGGGTCAACCTGTTGATCACTTTGAGACTAAGAGAGGAAGAATTATCGAATCCCATAGAACACATAACTTAGCCACGACCGAGGAAAAGGTATACCAAGATTCACTGTGCCAATATAATTGTACAAAGAAACCACAACTGAAGCAACATGAAAGGAGTGATACTGATGAAAAGCCATACAAATGCCCACTGTGTCCATACACATGTAACTCTGCCTTGAAAGACGACATAAGACGTCATGGAAGAACCCATACTGTTGATAAACGTTTTAAATGTCAACGTTGCCCTTATAGCAGTACACGGAGTGGACACCTGAAGCGGCATGAACGAACTCATACTGGGGAAAAGCCATATAAATGCTCTGTGTGCCCATATAGCTGCACACAGAGTGGACACCTGAAGCAGCATGAACAAACTCATACTAGGGAAAAGCCATATAAATGCTCCGTGTTCCGATATCGCTGCACGCAGAGTGGAACCCTGAAGCAGCATGCACGAACTCATACTGGGGAAAAGCCATATAAATGCTCCATTTGCCCGTATAGCAGTACACATAGTCGAGACCTGAAGCGACATGAACAAACTCATACTGGGGAAAAGCCATATAAATGTTCCATGTGCCCATATAGCAGTGCACAGAGTGGACAACTGAAGCACCACGAACGAACTCATACTGGGGAAAGGCCATATAAATGCTCCATGTGCCCATATAGCTGCACAAAGAGTGGAAACCTGAGGAAGCATGAACAAATTCATACTGGGGCAAAGCCATATAAATGCTCCATATGCCCATATAGCTGCACACAGAGTGGACACCTGAAGCAGCATGAACGAACTCATACTGGGGCAAAGCCATATAAATGCTCCATATGCCCATATAGCCGCACAAACAGCGGAAACCTGAGGAAGCATGAACGAACTCATACTGGGGGAAAGCCATATAAATGTTCCATATGCCCATATAGCTGTATACACAGTGGAGCCCTGAAACGGCATGAAATAACTCATGCTGTTGAAAATCCATACAAATGCTAGCTGTGTTCATATACCTGTAAAAGCAGTACAACCCTGCAGAAACATGAAATAAAACACACGAATGACTCTCTATACTGCTGGATAACAACTGGTGAAAAGCCAAATAATAGTCTATTTAAATGTAGATACTGGACAACATCGAAGAAGCTCGAAATAAACCACACGAATTTCGGAAAAACCCGTGCTCGTGAATAAAGGTCGAAAAAAAGAACAAATATTGCATTGTATATATTTATGTGAATGTTTGGTGATTTTGAAAATATTCTCACGCTGGCTGCTCTGTTGGAGCAGAACCTCTCGAAAATCGCTCCTGATCTCATTCGTGATTGAAACTCCATTTTTGCACTCGAATCTCTCAAGTGCTCTTGAAAACTTTCCTTGCTTCAATTTTTGCTTTCAAGTTCACTTGGACCCGAAATCGAACTTGCGTTCAAATGTGGTCCGATCTACGTTGCAAGCCGCCTAAAGTTGTACTATTCAGAGAGACGGAATTGTCTATTCCATGTACCTTTGTACCGCGTGTAGGACAAAACCCCCAGCGGACAAAACCCCAACGGACAAAACCCCCCAGGACATAACCCCCACCGGACATAACCCCCACCGGACATAACCCCCACTGAACAAAACCCCCATCACATATTATTTCCTATGCTATTTTAGCAATAAAAGAAATAACATGGTAAATGATAAGATCTCAAGACAAAGTTTTTTGATGTAAAAACATATTTATTAATCTCCCAATACTTGTGTAGCCTACTATACAGGCTATCCTGTTCTTACATGACCAATAATTGGAAGTAATTTCAGTTTCTCATTAGCACATTTTTTCGCCTCAAACGAAGTTTTTCACTAACACATTAGCACATGATTGTCAGTAGCAGATAATGGAAGATCTTCTATAAATCCTTACTTTGATCATGAATATGTCACAACAGATCTGTGCTATTTTAGCAATAAAAGAAATAACATGGTAAATGATCTTCCTTGCGAAGGATTTCTGTCAACATCTCATAAAGATTTGCTACAAATGCCTGATGATTAAACATTTTATAGCTTTTCCTGTTGTAAATGTCTATTTTGGCAAACACAACTGCTTTAAACGAATTTTCAAATTTGAAAATGAATTTGTCTTTACCGTTATCGTTGCAAATGCAGTTTGAAAGTAAATTATCTTTAAGCAACAAAGTAGTTAAGGAAAAGAATCTTTTTGTTGGATACCATTCTGTAAAATATATGAGAATATAAAGTCCTGTTCATTTCACATATCTTGACATGTGAAAAATAGTACAAAAAGCTTGGATTTATTCAACTGTCTTTACCGTTACCAGGAAAGTTTTTTTTCTTCAGAAATATAGCACAAGAAATGTCATATAGAGTGCACTACTGTCATTGTTAAAAGTGCCAGGGGATGGACAGCCATTTCCCCTCCAGCCTTTCCTTTCAAATTTGAAAAAAAAATTATAATCCTTATAGCTGAAATACACAAAAAAATAACAAGGATCATAGAGAATAGATATTTATGAATTTCTATATTAAAAATGTCAAAAGTCTGTCCGAAATAGCTATTTTTGTGAGAGATGGGGGTTTTGTCCGACTTTTCAATTTTGGGGGTTTTGTCCGTGGGTGTTTTGTCCTAGGGGGTTTTGTCCGTAGTGGTTTTGTCCGCTGGGGGTTTTGTCCGGATTCCACTGACATCCTTCCCATCTCAAAGGTGGTGGATGGTGGGTTTAAGATGGCGGTTGTGGTGGGTGGTGGATGGTGGGTTTAAGATGGCGGTTGTGGTGGGTGGTGGATGGTGGGTTTAAGATGGCGGCTGTGGTGGGGTGGTGGATGGTGGGGTTAAGATGGCGGTTGTGGTGGGTGGTGGATGGTGGGTTTAAGATGGCGGTTGTGGTGGGTGGTGGATGGTGGGTTTAAGATGGCGGTTGTGGTGGGGTGGTGGATGGTGGGTTTAAGATGGCGGTTGTGGTGGGTGGTGGATGGTGGGTTTAAGATGGCGGATTGTAGAAAAACGTACAAAAGGAGGCGATTTTTAGGGGTGTATTCATTGCACTACCCTGCGGAGCACTCTGACCTACCTGACCTGACCAGCCTGCCTGCCTGCCTGCCTGCCTGCCTGTCTGCTTCACCTCTAGCCAGCCAGCCAGCCTGCTTGCCTGTTTGTATGAGCTGTGGAGAACCTTTTACTTTTTTTAATTTTACGAGTGCAAATTCAGGAGACTTTTACACCGTAGCAGTTACTCACCAGCCTGAGTCCAAAGTCATGGAGTCATCCCAGCAAGTGAAGCTGCGAAAGTACCGTGTTCGCCTCATTGATGAAATGCAGCATGTGGTCGAATTATGTGATCTGCTTATGGAGGAAAACATACTCCTGAAACACGGTCGCGAAGATATCATGGCTGAGAAAACCACTTCAGCACAAAACAGAGCCCTCATCGATGGTCTAGTGCGCCGTGGCCCCTATGCATTTCTAGCCTTCGTGGAGGCGCTGAAGAAGACGGGAAATGAAGAACTAGCAGATCTACTTCAGGCCGACGTTATACAAGATGATGATATCTTAGTCATGGATACCACCGAAGAGCGTACAGCTAGCAAACGTACGCACCCAGCGTCTGGTGTACCGGCCAAACGCGCTGGACGATCCAAACGGCCCCGACTAACACCTTTAGAAATACCTGGGTCAGCCCAGCAAGTGCCTGTGAAACAAGAAGAAGAAGAAGAAGAAAAGGTGCAACTTCCTATGTCTGTGCAGGATATCAATAACATTATCCAACAGGCCTACCAGGCAGCCCACACGGACATTTGGGAGCTCTCAGCCTATTTAACTGTGAGTGTCAAAGACGAAGAAGTGCATGTTAACGCACCGGGCTTTAACGACAGACCCGCTAGGCATATTGCCTTGACCTTGGACACCTGGCAAAAACTGGAGACCCTTGATTACGCCATCGATGGAGTTATTCGCGACGGGGGGATTGACGAAGCGAAATTTCATGTGGGTGACGACATCTTTGTCAGCTGTGCCAATTTCAACGACCAGCTCCTGGTGCATATCCGTAAATGGAAAATGAGGTTAGATACGCAAGAGCGTGTTCCTTGTCCTCAGGGTGTCACCTTGAAATTAACGGCGTGGCGGAAGTTGCAGAGTCTCACAGCTAAAATTCGTCAAGCTCTGGCTTACCAGGTGTCTCACTATATTTATAAGAAGTACATCGACACAGTCCTGGATCTTATCAGACCTCGCATTCGACACTTGCGTATCCAAGCATGCGCAGGCTGTGAGAACAACAGTCCGATAAACATGCATACGTGTGTGGACAATAGTGTACTCTCATACGCGCTGATCACTGAGGCACTACAGGACGTGACCGAGGAACAAATTGCCCTGGCATTGGAAGCTGCCTGCCCTCCCAGAATTCCACGTGAAGAGATTGCTACCTATATCTACGTGCACCAGGGGCGGAAAGACGATGATGAGTTCAAACAAGTCTTGTTGCAGAACTATTGAACAAGTGTTGAAAAACATTTACCGTATTCCTACACGTTCATTGAAGTGGCTTGAGAGCGTATAATTGTATTAAAAATTCAATACTCAGAGTTTTTACTGTTAATTGTATTAAAATTCAATGTTCAAACAAGTCTTGTTGCATAACTATTGAACAAGTGTTGAAAACATTTACCGTATTCCTACACGTTCATTGAAGCGGCTCGAGAGCGTATAATTGTATTAAAAATTCAATACTCAGAGTTGAAGACGTTCATTCGACAAAAACAACCCCTCCCCCTCTCTTTTTTCTAGTCCCAAGCCCCTGTGCTGGTTCAATAATTTCAGTCCGTTATGATTCGACAAAAACAATCCCCTCCCCCTCTCTTTTTTCTAGTCCCAAGCCCCTGTGCTGGTTCAATAATTTCAGTCCGTTATGATTCGACAAAGACAATCCCCTCCCCCTCTCTTTTTTCTAGTCCCAAGCCCCTGTGCTGGTTCAATAATTTCAGTCCGTTATGATTCGACGAAAACAACCCCCTTCCCCTCTCTTTTTTCTAGTCCCAAGCCCCTGTGCTGGTTCAATAATTTCAGTCCGTTATGATTCGACAAAAACAACCCCCTTCCCCTCTCTTTTTTCTAGTCCCAAGCCCCTGTGCTGGTTCAATAATTTCAGTCCGTTATGATTCGACAAAAACAACCCCCTCCCCCTCTCTTTTTTCTAGTCGCAAGCCCCTGTGCTGGTTCAATAATTTCAGCCCGTTATGATAACACGTTCATTCTATTTGTGTTAATAAAAATAGTAGAAAATTAAAAAATGGTTGTTAGTGTTCATTCTTTTTTGCAATTGTATTAAAAAATTTTTTTTTGCAATTGTATTAAAAAAAATTTTCATAGGGGGAATGATGGGAGCTGGTGTTATTTTTTTGGGTGCTTTTTGAGTTAGAAGTTTTCCCTTTCGGAAAGATGGGGTGGCTCTGAAAAGAGCCTTTGGAAAAGTGTTACGACACTTGTTTTAGGAGCGGTAAATTCTCTTTATCCCGGCTACCTGCTTCCTACACACGGGACACTTGATCTTTAAATGCTGTTCGTCCGTTTCAGCGCAGTGGCACATGTCCCCTATACATGTTAGCGTCACCCAGCATTCTTCACATAGGCATAAATGCCCGCACGGAAATAGGGCGTACAGGCTTTCTTCGTCTGTACACACACTGCAGTTTGATTTACTTTGTTCCTTCTGTAGGGCTTCTTCTTGTTTTAAAATCATAACGTCCATTTGATCAATGTCTTGTCTCATGTGATTAATCTGTTCGTTCAGGCGGGTTACCTCGGCCCAAGAGCATGGTGATGGTCGTGTTGTTGTTGTTGTTGTTGTTGTTGTTTCGGCGGTAGCCGACGTGGTTTCGCAAGCCGACGTCGTTATAATCGGAGTTTGAGTAGCCGTTGTATTTGCTGGAGGTCTGTTACTGTTTAACCAGGGGAGTTCTTCTTCCTCTTCAGTTATATCCCCATCTTCTTCTTCCAGCACCACCCTCCTGATTTCTTGGTCTTGTTCTTGACTTCGTTGTCTTATCAACCTCGCATCTTCTTCCATTACCTCCCTCCGCAGCTCTTCCAGTTGTTCTTCACTTTGCCGTATCATCGTTTCGTCCGCAATAACCTGCTGAAAGCTTGTAATTATTGCCACTCCACCATTGTTATGTTCATCTCCACTCGTAATCACCTCTCTGTGTTCTCTAGGGTCTCTCGGATCGGTGAATAGTCTTCGTCTTGTACCCATGATTGTAGTTGTGAATAAATGGCAATATACTACGCGTTATTTATAGTCTAATCGTTCTGTGGTGGGTGGTGGATGGTGGGTTTAATATGGCGGCTGTGGTGGAATGGTGGATGGTGGGTTTAAGATGGCGGCTGTGGTGGGTGGTGGATGGTGGGTTTAAGATGGCGGCTGTGGTGGGATGGTGGATGGTGGGTTTAAGATGGCGGCTGTGGTGGGTGGTGGATGGTGGGTTTAAGATGGCGGCCTGTGGCAGTAGGTCCAAGATGGTAGTATCTGCTAAAAAATTTTGTGTTTTACTTTCCCAACTTTAAAACGGGTGTCATTTTTTGCAATAAATGTGAATTTTCGTGCAAAATAGGTGGGTTGTAAATTAACCCAGGAAGGATGTTGGTGGCATGTAGGGTCTAGTAGATGGCGTGATCCACAGCGAACGAAAATCGTTCGCAACTCTCCACGCTGGCGCACTGAAACGCAGGCTATTTTTTCTATAGTTTTCTTTCGATAAACCAGCTACAACTTTCAGGGTGATATTATAAGGCTGTGAGCAACATACTTGACGTATTTTTACCCAGGAAAACCGATTTATTTCCAGTGTACCGGGTTTTCCACACTACCGCACCATAACGTTACGCGTCTAAAAATCGATAAAATCATTAAAATAGCGGCTTAGTTTACCGCTACCCTGCTAAATTTTTAAATGCTACACCATGAGTTGCCCCAGTTCAACTTGAAATAAAATTTATACGTGCACTCGCGTTTATTGCAAAATCACATCCGTTTTAAAATTGGAAAAGAAACACAAAAATATTTCTCCAGCGTAAGTCAAGACCAAAAAAATATAACGATTTCGACGAGGTCCGCGCGTTACACTATAAATAGCGCGCAGTATTTACTGATCCACATTCACAATTATGCCAGTGTCTACTAGACGTGGTATTTGATGAGCCTGATTTCACAGTCATGCAGTCATCCCTGTTGGCTGAAATCATGGATATTGACATACCAGACTTGATGACAAATCATGATGATAATGAACTACAACTGCTCGGAGCCATCGATATGGTACATGACGAGCCATGGATGGAACTTATTATAGGAGACTTATTTAAAGATGAACCCCAGCACCACCTTAATCAAGACCCCCCAGCAGCGACACCGGATCTTACCACAGGCGAATACCAACGTTTTGACGACATCGACCGAGTGCTAGAAGATATGTTGAAACAACAACAAAGCCGCCAAGCTAAAGGAGAAGGAGGACAAGAAGAGGTACAAAAACCACAGCACCACCTTAATCAACACCCCCCAGCAGCGACACCGGATCTTACCACAGGCGAATACCAACGTTTTTACGACATCGACCGAGTGCTAGAAGATATGTTGAAACAACAACAAAGCCGCCAAGCTAAAGGAGGAGGACAAGAAGAGGTACAACAACAAGAAGAGGGGCAAACGGAAGACGAAATAGAAGAAGAAGAAACACAAACAGAAACAGAAACAGAAACAGAAGGCGAAGGACAAGAAGGCGAAGGACAAGAAGGCGAAGGACAAGAAGGTCAAGCACAAGCAAAAAAGGAGAAGAGGAAAGACTCAAGAAAAAACAGAAAAGACACAAGGAAAAACGGAACAGACAGAAAAGAATTAAGAAAACACAGTAAAGACGGAAGAAGAAATAGGAAGGACACAAGAAAAAACAGGAAAGACGCAAGAAAAAACAGAATAAGAGAGAATACCAGAAAAATAAGCAAAAAAGAAAACGAAGACCTAATCCACTACGCTTCCGCAATAACAACAACAACACTGGCAGCCAACACAGAATGCCAAGCAGCCTCCTATTTACACTGCGTGAAATGCTGTAACAACTTTGCCAAATACGCTATTTTCCCCTGTGGACATCAAGCCTTGTGTGTAGCTTGTATACATCGACATGCCCAAATACCAGAGTGTCGGGACGATTACAAACCCCTAGTGTGTGAATTCATAACCTTGGTATGCCCGGTGTGTACTGTGAGAAGACAACGCCACCTGCCCCCAACGATGTAATGCCTTACATATTCCAAAGGTTCTTTTAAGAACCACCTCATCTTTCCGAAAGGGAAAACTTCTAACAAACTGAAAAAGCACAAAAATTAAAAAAAATATAACATCAACTCCCGCACACATATAAAAAACACCTCTCCTCCCCCTCTCTTTTTTCTAGTCCCAAATCCCTGTGCTGGCCCCTCTCCCGAGGGGCCAGAAGCGGAGGAGGGGGAGGGTGCATTTCTTCCTGCATGGTTCTTTGTAATAACTGCAACCATCCCTCCTCGCTGATGGTTCTCGATGAATTTATGAGCGTCCGCAGATTCTCCGCTGTTCCTCCCGATACGTCTTCGTTGTTTAGTAGTCGGTTACTCCACCCCGTAAATTCTGCCAACCAGAAATCCTTAATAGCTGCTAGCATGGCCTTCTTCTGCCGTCGTGTTATTCTACTCACTCGCCCGGAGGCCTTGGTCGTTGACATTTTGGCTGCTATACGGCGGTTCATTTTTCTTCTATGTTCATAGGTGTTATCACGGCAGTGAAAGGTTTTGGAATGGCCCGCATCAAGCCCCCCGCTGGCTTTTATAAAAATTGCGCGGACGTCAGCGAAATCGTTATATCTGTTTTGTCTACATTTACGCTGTAGAAAATATTTTGTGTTTCTTTTCCAATTTTAAACGGTTGTCATTTTGCAATAAATGTCAGTGCACGTATAAATTTTATTTCAAGTTGAACTCAGGCAACTCATGGTGTAGCATTTAAAAATTTAGCAGGATAGCGCTAGACTAAGCCACTATTTTTAATAATTTTATCGATTTTTAGACGCGTAACGTTATAGTACGGTAGTGTGCAAAACCCGGTACACTGGAAATAAATGGGTTTTCCTGGCTAAAAATACGTCAAGTATATTGCTCACAGCCTTATAATATCACCCTGAAAATTGTAACTGGTTTATCGAGAGAAAACTATAGAAAACTATAGAAAAAAATAGCCTCCGTTTCAGTGCAAGGCCAACGTGCAGAGTTCCGAATCATTTTGGTGCACTGTGGATGACGCCATCTAGCGGCCGTTACAGGCACTGAGAATGGAATGTCTATCGGCTTGAAGGGGTCATCTGCTAATAACCAATAGGCCGGTGAAGCGTTTGGAGACCATTTCAATGTTGCCTTCTCTCCCACCTGTGAGCGAATTCTTAATTGTTACAGTCCAGGCACAAATCACACGCAGATGTAGCGTCGCAAATGTTCTGAAGCATATTTATCTTGGAGCGAGTCTACAAAATTGCATTGCAATCTCAATTTAATTATTTTCTAGAACAGGGTACGGGTACGATACGATACGAATTTTATTACGATGAAATATTTTTTTTACTCACGAGTCATTAGCAAGAATCCATATATACACATTTGCCTGGTCGGTGTTTTGTCATTCACCACTATGGCAGCGCACGGAACGGAGCTCGCCTTCTTCCAACTCACGTCTGACGTCATTCTCATCGTCTATGACCATGAACTGCAGCTCATCGAAGAACATCCCCGAGAGGTGAAGCTATGTTTAAGCCTACCAGGCTGGACTCTATTGACACGGTTGTTACAGGGAAAAGAGCCCGAAGTCGATTTCATGCACGTGGGAGTCGGTGTTTACCTGCGAAGTGGTAGAGATGATTCTTTTTTTCCCCGGTTAGAACAGTGTGGTGGTACCTCTATCCTACTCCGGCCGGCATTATGGCAGGCGCTGAAAGCTATTATCACCGACGTCCACGACGTACTCTACCCTGAGGCCAACTCTCTAGCCACGCGCACTCTTACACCGGACTGTACCCTATTGTTGTACCCCCAACGCGCTGAGCTCATCGATGACGATAGTCGATGTTGGTGTACGTCTGAACCAGCGCGTGTCTCTTTATCCCCGGAAGGCTGGATTACCTTGAAACGTGTGTTATGCGGTAACCTCGACGGGGATAGCATTCACCTGTGTGACGACGTCTACATTTTCCGTGGTCCCTATTTTGCTCGACTCCTCTGTCTCAAGCGAGGTGGTTTTACTCTGGATCCCGATCTATGGACGGCTTTGCAACAAGTAGTCCCCATGGTCGATGAAGTACTCTCTCCACAGGAGCCTCTCACAGAATAGTACGACTCATGTCTGTACCTGACACTATAAATACCAGGGGTGAGACAGAGTGTGTGTCATTCACCGTTCGACATTTAGAGCAAGCATGTCACCCGACCTACGAGCCATTCTGCCCCTTACACCTCAGGCGGGGTTACACGTCTATGAAGATAAAGTTACCCTGGTGAAAGACTGTGGAGCTATTTGCTGGGCGCCCGCTGAGACTCTATCGAATACGGTGACGCTACAGCGTGACGGCTGGACTAAATTTAAACGGGTGTTGAGCGGTGAGTTCGACGGACACCTCATCCACATAGACAATGCCATCTACGTATATACCGTACCTCCCCTCTTCGCACGCCTGGGCCGCTACCAAGACCCTACGCGAAGTTTCACCCTAGACCCCTCTCTGTGGTCAGCCTTGGAGAAAGTAGTGCCTATTGTGGACCAGCTGTTTACACCGGACGAACGATCATCAGACGAATTGGCGTGGGCTCGTGCTATGGAGGACGCGCTGGCTGAACCCCATGAAAAACAACATGAATCCGATACAGCCGGGGAAGACGAAAGTACTATATCTATAGGATGCACAGAGGCTAGAGTGTCAGTGTCACCTGATGAAGCGAACACACATGACGGGGACCCAGGGGCACCCCGATGAGGGGTAAGAAGACCGTGATGAGGCGGTCCCGAAAGGGGAAAAAGGGGTCAGCATCTACAGTGAACAAGGTGTTAACCGATTTGTATTACAACCCTACCAGTCCAGCCGCGTATAGCGCTGTGGGAGCGCTCGCTCGAGCTGTCCATTCCCAAGGCATCAGTCGAACTGAAGTTCGAGACTGGTTAAAAACCCAAGACACTTATAGTTTACATCGAACAGCCCGACGACATTTTCGCCATAACCGAGTCATCGTAGGAGGCATAGACGCACAATGGCAGGCTGATTTAGTGGATATGAGTCGATTTGCATCTCACAATGATGGACAACGTACCTGAGATACAACACATATCACTAATCGTTAGATTCTTGGTATGTGCTTTAGAATAGGTTAACCAGAAGACTATTCTGTGAAGTCATGTGACGCAGTCAGTATGTCGGCACCTCTTCCCACTTCCCTTATATGTGTTGTAATCGGTACATGTTGACCTGTATCGATATTTTATCCAAGTATGCCTGGGTACTACCCATTCGCACCAAAACAGGAGAGAATCTAGTACGGGCGTTCCAGCAGATTTTCAAGACGGGGCGCAAACCCCTTTATTTGCAAACGGATGAAGGTACAGAATTTCTCAACCGACCCTTTCAAGCCTTTCTTAAGAAACAGAAGGTATTTTTCTTCCATACGTACAACGAGACCAAAGCCTCTGTGGTGGAACGATTCAATCGCACCTTCAAAGGACGAATGTACAAGTATTTTGCCCAAAACACCCGACGGTACATCGATGTACTACCTCAACTGGTGCAAGGGTACAATCGAGCCTATCATCGCAGTATCCAGCGAGCTCCCCTCGATGTGACACAACGCAACGAACATCAAGTGCGTGGTACGCTGTACTCACCCCGTCCACCACCACCACTCACGTCACCCCGTTACAAACGCGGAGATGTGGTACGGATCAGTAAAGTGAAAGGCCAATTTGAGAAAAGTTACTTGCCCAACTGGAGTGACGAGCACTTTGTCATCGTTCGCCATAAACCTCGACAGCCACACGTCTATCAACTGGAAGATCTACAAGGAGAAACACTGCAAGGCACGTTTTACGAGGCAGAATTACAACCCATAGTGAAAACACCGAAAGACTACTACACGGTGGAAAAGATTTTGAAAACGGAACGTCGACGTGGCATCCCCTATCATTTCGTCAAATGGCAAGGGTGGCCCCGTTCGTTTAATTCCTGGGTGTCAGGCCGTGACATGAAACGCCTATAAATTCTAACCCCTATCACCGCCATCCTTCAGTGTAGGGTTGTACCATGGGTAGTGCACATGTACCCTTACTGTTACGAACTCGAAAAGCACAAGTGGGTACCATAGTGTGTCTAGTAGTGCTTCTGGGTACGTTATTTGGAGGCGTGTTCTACGATTTGGCGTACGTGATATCCTGTTTCAACACCCTGCGTCCCACAATTTCACCTCAGTCATCCACCACTTCGACCACCACTACGACGCTGCCTACGCCATCCAAGACGTCAAGGTACCGCCACGTATCAACCCAGACACCCACGTCTACCACGCCGTCTACTCCATCCACCACATCACCTGACCGCCACATCCATCCACCCACGCCTACTACGCCCCGTACTACTACTACGACGCTGCGTACTACGACGCCACGTGATCCTCCGTCACCCCTGAGAAGCGACGATCCTTCCAGCCCATCACCACCACCTAGTACCACCATCACCACTACGACTCCTACGACGCTAAACACATTTAGAGTGCACGAATCACGTTTACCACGGCAACGGTATCCGTTCGACTACGATCCCCGGTGGGATCCACGAGAACGGTGGTGGGCCTCTGAACGCCGAGCGCAAATCACCAAATAAAAAAAACTATGGATCCTCGGTGGCAGCATCCTTTCACGTGTCTCATCGCTGGACCGACAGGGTCGGGAAAAACACACTTCGTTCAACGTCTCATTCAACACGGGTCAGCCCTCATTTCACCTCCTCTAGCTCGCATCCTGTGGTGTTATGGCGCTTGGCAACCCACGTACGAGGAACTGGCACGTGTCCCGGGACTCACCTTAGTGGAAGGCTTACCCCCTGACGACATCCCAGAAGACACGTTGGTGGTGGTGGACGATCTCATGACGGAAACGGACAGTCGAATCACCCGTCTCTTTACCAAAGGAAGCCATCATCGTCGGTTGAGCATCATCTACATCGTGCAGAATCTCTTCAGTAAGAACAAAGAGCACAGGAACATTAGTTTGAATGCTCAGTATGTGGTGTTATTTAAAACCCCCAGAGACGCTTCCCAAATTACACACCTGGCCCAACAGATGTACCCTAAAAACACGGCCTTTGTACGAGAAGCCTTTGAAGATGCTACCCAACGAGCTCACGGGTATCTACTCATCGACTTGAAACAAGACACTCCCTCATCCCTTCGATTGCGTACCCACATTTTTCCCGGAGAGGTGCAGACGGTGTACACACCCAAATAAAAGAAGAAGACAACCCACTCTAGCCGTCACTCATCATGTCTGCACGGGTACGCAAGCACGCGCCGGCCCTCCGCGTATTACGCAGCGCGCCACCGGAGGTGGGCCGGGCCCTGGTGCGCGGGGCGGATCCCGACTTGGTACGGTGTTTGTGTGAAGTGGCGCATAATGTGCTAAAAGGCAATGTTCCACTCAGTCCTCTGCAGAAAGGGAAATTGCAACGGCACAAGGCGGGTCTCCGAACGTTGGTGAAGAAGACGGGTAGTGTGAAGAAAAAGAAACAGGTGTTACAGCGAGGTGGATTTCTCGGCGCACTCCTCGCACCCTTAGCCGCTACTGTACTGGGGCCGTTACTAGGCTCCATCTTGGGACGCTAACGTCATGGAACATACGAAAAAAATGATGCTGGTCGAACCTCGACTGTTACAGAGTTTGCAATCACCCTATCCCGTGCCTGCCACAGTGCAACAACTGCAGTCTCTGGATGAAGAGATGAATAGTATACTCCAACGTCGACTACCCGATCACGAGAAAATTCAACTCTACCATCATACGCTGAACCGGTACCAGACGTTTATGGATCAATATAGAGGGAGTAGTAGTACACCACAACTACACACAACGCCCACAACGCCTACACTCCCACCCCCACCCTCATCCTCTGCCTCACCTCAGCTGGAACAGGAAGTGTTGGCCAGTGTGCCTAAAGCCTTCAAGACCAAGGCGCGTTTGTTGTTGGACCGGGTGAAACAGAATGCCGATATGGGTTGGAACGCTGAAGGAAAACTGCTGATTAGAAACCAAGTGGTGCCGGGGTCTCATATGACCGATTTAATCAACGATATGGTACGTTCTCGCAAGCACTCTAATCCACCAGGCTGGGAAGCCTTTGCTCAGGGATTAAAAGACACACACACTCCTCAAGAATTGGTAGGAAATCGTGAACGCTGGAAGTGGATGCAAGCACCCTCTCGACTTCCCCCTACCTGGGAACCTCAGACGCCGCCCAAAACACCCTCACGGCGGGCACCTACTTCGTCACCCCTTTTACCACGTCACCCCCTGCAACCCTCCAGATCTAAGTCACCGCGACGGTCACGACGCCGAGGTCAGCCGCCCAAGGCCTGGGAACCTTACTAAGGGGTGGGTGACCCCTCCTATAAAACCCGGTGCAGAAGCCAGAACAACTCAGTCGTCATGTTTTACCTGACGTTGCCCAGTAATAGTTCACTCGATGTGTTTCCTGACAACACCTTGGCCAAGTATGTCACTCAATTACCACAACCGTTACATTTACCGGGTCGGTGGGAATGTGGACTGGTAGATATTCAGTACCCTTACTCGTGGTACAACGTACGAGACCAAGAAGTATGGTACGAAGTGACGTACGAAGGCAAAGTCACCAAACTCATTCTCCCCGAAGGCCAATACGATACGCCCCAGAAGTTCATAGAGGGTCTGCTGTCCTTGTTGGAGTACAAGTCTCTACGGGAGGCCACGAATACTTCAAAACCACTGAAAGTCTATCCCTTCAAGAATCACGTGATCTTGACTGTCAACCCACACAACGACAAGGCCTGTATCCTGCTGAGCCCTAACGTGACTGTGAAACTCAGTCCTAGACTACAGCAAATGTTAGGTCTGCCTTACAGGGTGTACCCGGGGCCCACCACCGACAACGGTGACGATGTGATGGATATGAAAGTAGGCATGTACGGACTCTACGTCTACTCGGACGCAGTGGACAGCCATATTGTGGGCGATATGAACACACCTCTGTTACGGGTGGTGCCCATTAGCAAGTCGTATGGCAATCAAGTCAACCAGAGTTTCAACCATATACTCTACCTGCCCGTACGACATACCGATATCAACACGATCACGGTGGATATAAGAGATGACACGGGACGCCCGGTCGCATTCGAACGAGGAAAAGTGGTGCTGACACTTCATTTCCGACAAGCCCGCTCTCCTCACTTCGTATAATGTACGTGCCTTACCAGTGCCATACACCCAGCTATGCCGACTACTACAAGAAACAAACGGGGGGAGGCTTGCCCATCTTTAGCGGTGCACGCATGCAACGAGGTCACGGATTGGGAAACATACTGGGCAGCATTGTGAAAACGTTCTTACCCTTGGTGACACGGGGTGTCAAAGCGGTAGGCAAACAAGCGGTACGCAGTGGATTGCGCGTGGCCGGTGATGTGATGGGAGGCACAGCACCCCGACAAGCCTTGAAACGACGGGCTAAAGAAGCCGGCAGCGTCTTGATCGCCAAAGCCCTTAAAAGAGAACCCCGGAGACAGCGAAGAGTCATTCGACCTCCAACACACCGACGACGCACACTCCGGAGGACTCACACCCAGAAGAAGAAGAAGACGAAGAAGAGTAGTAGGAGAGACATCTTCGCATAATGGCATTCATTCACTCCGAGTCGTGTCCGTCTACCAACAGTGAATTGGATTTGTGGACTATTCCACCCACCCAAACCAGTGTAGCCGAAGGACGTTGGGTAGAACATCGACCCCTGGCTAGCCTGACGGGGACGGGCCCTGTGGAATTTACCATTGAAAACAAAGATACAGCCTACCTGGATTTAGCCCACACCCACTTGTACGTGAAAGCCAAAATAGTGGACGCAGCCGGGGCCAACGATGCAGTAGTAGGCCCAGTGAATCTTTGGCTGCACTCATTGTTCCAACAGGTGGATATGAGTCTGAGCGATAGACTCATCAGTACGTCCACCAATACGTACCCGTACCGAGCCTACATGGAGACGCTGTTGTCGTACGGTGCAGATGCCAAAAAATCCCACTTGCAAGCCGCGCTGTACTACAAGGATACACCCGGCGCCATGAATAGCGTGCTGGCTGCCAATAATGGGTTGACCGCGCGCAAAAACTTGGCAGCCGATAGCAAGTCCGTCGATATGATGGGACGACTGCACGCCGATCTGTTCCTGCAAGACCGCTACATGATGAACGGTGTATCCATCAAGATCAAGTTGATCCGTTCCACACCTGCGTTCGCGTTGATGGCCGGTGGAGCGACCCCCAATTACAAGATCATCCTAGAAGATGCAGCCCTGTTTGTGCGTACGGTGGATTTGCAACAGGGCGTGTTGGTGAGTCACATGGAAGCCTTATCGAAAAAACCAGCCCTGTACCCCATCCCACGCGTACAGACCAAGGTGTTCTCTGTGCCAGCCGGTACGATGATAGCCAATCGTGAAAATTTATTTCTAGGGGATCTCCCTAAACGTGTTACCATAGCGTGTGTGACCAACACCGCTTTCAATGGAGCGTGGGATGAGAATCCGTTCGCCTTTCAACATTTCAACCTGAACTTGTTGGCACTGCACGTGGCTGGCCATCAAATTCCAGCCCGACCCTTACAACCGGATTTTGGTAACCAAAATTATGTGCGCAGCTACCTGAACCTGTTTACAGCCACAGGACAAAACAACCAGGACGAAGGAAATACCATCACTCGACGAGACTTTTACCGTGGGTACACATTGTTCGCCTTCGACCTCACCCCTACCTTGGAACACGATCATCAACTGGCCTTGCTGAAGAAAGGAAACCTACGGTTGGAACTGCGTTTCGCCACCGCTCTAGCCCAGACCATTAACGTGATTTGCTACGCCGAGTTTGATAACGTGATCAGCGTGGATCAGCAAAGAAACGTGCTGTGTGACTACGCCAACTAGAGTCATGGATACAGAACAGCTGATGGGCATACTCCAGCGAGATCCGAAGATCCCCTTTCGAGGTGTGTTTCCACGCAATGTGTTTCCCACCCACTCCACCACCCCAGCAGCCTACATCCTGAATACAGACCCGGGGTGTCAACCCGGTGAACATTGGGTAGCTGTGTACGTGGACACCCTAGGCCAAGGCGACTACTTTGATTCCTACGGACTTGCACCCCTACATGCCGATTTGGTGAAATTCATGGACGTCTCTACTACAATGTGGTGTTGGAATACTCAAAGATTACAAGGACCCTTGAGTAGTGTGTGCGGCCAGTACTGTGTGTTTTATCTCACTCACCGGAGTAGAGGACATTCTATGCCAACCATCGTACACATGTTTGATGATTATTGTCAAGACCGTGATGTCCTGGTCTATGACTGGACGGCCTCTCGTTTTAATGTGCATGCTCCATTTCTCTGGTTAACTTAAAATGCACTGCGCACAGGCCACTTGTTTTTTTATTATCACGTTATTGTTATGACGTTGTTGTTCTGACGTTCATTGATGTTGAATAAAAATTGATGAAAAACCACAAAAAATGATGGGGGTTTGACTTATTTTTTTTTATTTAAGTCCACAAGAAGGTATAGAATAGGTACAAATAGAATAGTAGTAGTGGTAGGATTAAGGTACAAAAAAAGTTCTGTCAGGAGTAGGATTCGTTCCTACGTACGGCAATGCCGACCAGCACTTAATACCGGCGCCTTAGACCACTCGGCCATCCTGACTTTTACAGTTTTTTAACTGGTGTATCAACAGTTATAGTTCGACATTGTTCAGAAGTCCAAGTAAGTGATGCTCACACCATCGGCCAACACTTTCCGTTTCGGGTAAAAGAAAGTAAAGGCGTCTCGTTGCTGAATGTACGTCCGCATCTGGTGGTCCACCACCCGAAATCCTCGGTTAGTGCCGCTGGCACTGGCCTGGCTTTGCAGCACGTTCAAGTACAAGGCTTTGTCGATGTTGGGATCGCGCCGGCTCACCCCTTTGCAGCTAAACTTATTTTCGTGTCCTCCGTAACAGTAATACGTCTTGGAGGAGAGACCAATCATAGCATCCCCACTCCACTCCAGATTGAAGAGGCCCGGCGTACGCTTATCGTACTGGTAATGGTCACGTCGAGGTAGCCACTGCTCGCGTTCCGCTTCATACTGGGTACGTAACTCCGGTTTCACCAGGGACTCCCAATCCGCATTAGAGACGGCCATGTAGGCCGAGTCGGTATCCATTTCCATGAGTTGCCAGTCTGATGGATTAAAATACACACCCATGAAATCATAGAGAAACTGCAGCATCCTGAGCTTGGCCACCTGGTATACCAGGTGTCGTCATCGATGACCTCCACGGACCGAAACAGAGGAGAATTCACTTTTTTGCGGGCTTGGGCAGTAGTACAAATGTTCACGTTGACCTGCTTATCCTGGTTCGTTACCGTTTTTCCATAATAACCATTGCCAGTCAACTTCCAACATTCACCGATGATGGCCTCACTCGGGTATTCATCACCTTGACGACGGGCCGACGTCACAATGTCGGCATTCTCCGCAAAACAAGCGTAGGGTACGTACTGTATCACTTGGTATATTTGGGTAATTTCCAAACCGTGGTTCATGTACCACTGCAGTAAGGGAGTGCCCAGCAAGATTTTCTCGGCCCACATACTACCAATCAACATCCGTCGAGGTTGAGGCAAACACTCGTGTTGCTCCGCATAGGCCCTCATGGTGTCCCCAATATCAGCCCGACCCACCAGCGTGTTCTTAAAGATGGGAGGGCACTGGGCGAAGAGAGGCTTGAGAGTGTCGGGAACATGCAAATCACATTCGACAAAGCCGTAGAGGTCCCCCGAACGAATGGCGTCGAACATCTGTGGCAGACTCAGAAGTCGCCGACGACTCAAGGGGTACTCGCGCTCTTTTAGGAAACGTCGTAAATGGGGCAGGGCCTGGCACATCGTGTGAAATTCACACTCCCACATTTCAATCAGATGGTATCCTCTCTCTTTCACATAATCACCGTTCTCCACCACTTCTTTCCGTAATTCTTCCGGTGTTTTTCCACGTCGTTGGTTGAAGCGTCCAGCGCTGAAATGACATTCGTGGCCGTGCCAATAGCAACCGTAAAATTGAAATACGGTCGGTGTCCTACCCACCAGGGCAAACCCATCGACGGGGAGTCGACGATCTCCTATCCGCTTCTCTGTGGCGTTGGTCTGGTGTCGTATATAAATTGCCCGTCGACAGGCTTCCCAATCCAACCACTGATCAGCCAGATGCTTGTAGGGTGTACGTTGCGGTGTAAAATTTCCACCTTCCGCCAACCAACGTGTATAATGGCCACTGGGCATAGGTTGGGCCAGCGACCACAGGTACAAGGCATTCGCATCGAAACCGATGATCTTAGCACAGGGTTTTCCACTGGGGAGAGTAGTGACGTGCTTCTCGTGATAACGGTGAAAAATAAGACTCGGTCCGCCGACAATGTTGTGCTTTAGACAATCATGCATGTCTGCATCTTTTTGCTGTATCAGCGAGAAGTACGTAGAACACTCTTGAAAAAGATGGCGAAGCGCCAGACCCGGTAAACTCAAGCACTCCTTGAAGATGTCGACGTGCATTTGGCGACAAAAGAGTTGAACCATTTTCTCCGCCGCTTCCAGGAAAGGAACCATATCTAGGTTATTACACCATATCAGGAAATCTCGCAAGGTGTGCATATGTTGATCGTTCCATACCTGCTGTAGTTCCCGGTACGTGTCTTCCGGACATTCCACTTGCTTCAAATCATCAAAGAAGGCATCCCGGGGTGGCAACTGTGTTTCCTGCAAACGGTCGAGCGTTGATATATACGTGTAAGGGAACCTCCCTTTGGTTTGTGCACAGTTATACGCCTTGACCCACTGATCATAGCTACAATTAGGAGCTAAGTAGTTCCGTACATCCAGGAAATGCAGTGATGTGGTAGTGAGGGCCATATGATTATTGATCTTCTTGATGACGGAGGGTATTCGACTGGGCCAAGTAGGGGTAAAGAAATTCCTTCACCATGTTCAAATCATAGCGTCCCGAATTGAAACCTAGCACCGGTAACTGGCCTAGATATTGTAGGAAGCGCACTGTCAATTTCTCCGCATACGGTTTCGGTAAAGGCACATCGTGCGACTGCAGGGGCTGCGACTCGGGCTGCGACTCAGACTCCGACTCCGACTCGGACTCTTCATCGTCACTAAACGCTACACCCGGTATAGGAATCCGATCGTCCAGCTGGTCCAGTACGTGCTGGAACTTGGACATCAATAGTTCTGTACTAGCCGCACTGACTTCCTGTAAATACTCCATCATGCGGGTGATCAACTCATGGGAATCCCCCGTGGACACGAAACATACCGGTGCAGCGTCATGGCCAGGTACGTTGCTGGAAATACTCACACTCAGAGGAATATGGCGCTGCGTCCACTGCGTTTTCGCTGAAAACATGTCCATGGGCTCCAACAGGGCCTCAAAATCGTAACACGCCCGGTAGGGAAAATAACGATCCACCTCCGGTATCATCACACCCTCATCGGCCAGTTCCTGGAAAATAGTAGGCGTATTATGAAAAACACCACCGGGATATACTCGCTTGACACTGTTGTCGCAGATTTTCTCGTGGCGATGTAAGTTGAAGGAACGGTGAAACACCCGATGGCATTGGGCGCAACTGAAAGACTGAGCGTACTGGCTCATATTGTAGATCAGCGAAAAATGACTCACGCCATTGTCGTCGAACACATTGACTTTCATGGTAGCAGCATACCGTTCTGTTGAACGACGAACCAATTCAGCCACAAATGTATCCTCCTCCTCGCATCGTAATCGGTATACAAAGATATTGATGTTGAACAGTGTTTCCACGTCATCCAAATTCTTGAACGGAACTCCACGGAAGTGCCGCTTATCCAAGTCTTGCTGCTGTAAATACTGTTCCCAATAGTCATTGGCCAATCTGTCACAAGACCGGGGATCACACTCGTCCACATGCACGGCCAAACACCGAAACAGACATTTCCGGTCTTTGCAGGGCCCATGTCGCCCTACTGTTAATGCATACAGGCCTTTTCGACCAAGCAACCACGGGGGTAGTAGTACAGGAGCACCGATAGGATGATGTCTCATTTTCGTGACGAAAAATGTGACGTTGGTCACCATTTCCAAAAGCCATTGGGTATTGGGGCGTTGCAACCGGGCCCATTCCAATGGATCCAACGTAGTAAGTTGGTCGAGGAGTTGCTCCAGAGAAATCGCATTCGTCACCGTGAACGGCTGATCAAACACATAGGTATTATTGCTGGGATAATAATACCGCACCTGATCCGTCTCCTTGTGCCGTAAAATGTACCCGAATGTCATATTCAACTTGAACGCTGTCACCTGATCTGTGAAAATGTTCTCGGCATAGGTAGACAAATACGTGAGGTCCTGCAGTCGATAGTTATACAAGTCCAATAGACGACGGTCACGGTGAAAACAATGGCGTATGGTAGCCCAATGACGTCGATAAATGTCCCTGACACGCTCGTCTTCAGGCAAGACTTCAACCGGAGGTGCTGCTGGGTCCCAGGGAAAATCTTCTCCACGTCTCATGCTTTCGTCTCATACAAGCGGCTAGGCAAGCAGGCAGGCAGATAGGCTGGTCAGGTCAATCAGGCAGGTAGGCTGGTCAGGTCAGGTCAATCAGAGTGCTCCGCAGGGTAGTGCAATGAATACACCCCAGCCCTACAAATCGCCTCCTTTTATACGTTTTTCTGCAATCCGCCATCTTAAACCCACCATCCACCACCCACCACAACCGCCATCTTAAACCCACCATCCACCACCCACCACAACCGCCATCTTAAACCCACCATCCATCACCCCACCACAACCGCCATCTTAAACCCACCATCCACCACCCACCACAACCGCCATCTTAAACCCACCATCCACCACCCCACCACAACCGCCATCTTAAACCCACCATCCACCACCCACCACAACCGCCATCTTAAACCCACCATCCACCACCCACCACAATGACCCCATGTGACAGAATACTCGCTTCTGATTGGCTGTCGCGTGACGTCACAGAGGTCATATGCAAATTTCTGAGGTCAATGAGCGGTCAAATGCTCGCTCTATACTACTAGTGTACGAGGACGGACTGAGAGCTAGCTGTTAGCTAACAGTTACCACTACATGTCACCAATTCCTTCATTGTAAGAAATTCATACCCGTTCCGCCCCGACAAAGAACTGTTAATCGCCGACAGATGAAAGGCGAATTCTTACCCGTAGAGTAACTCAAATTCTACGACAACAGTCTGAACTACCCGAGTTTTAATGTCCTCGGTCCATTTACCGATATTTCCTGTCTAGCTTCCGGTTAACTCACGTGGTATTTATTAAGATTATGATCCCATAATCAGAGATCAAACACACGTTATTTTGTAGGAATAGCACGAGGACTTCAAACGCTCATTTTTGAAGTGGAGACTAAGCACAATATGGTTTCCGGCCATTGACAGTTCTTTATTCAGACAATCAGTGTAAGAAACTGCTGATGCGCGGACGCCTCGTCGTCAATTTACGATGTATTTGAATGCTCAGTTCTCTTTCAAAACGGCCTCTTTAAGAGAGCTTATGATCTATACTATAGCTGCTCATCGAGTGCATGTCTGTGAGTTTGCCAGTTACTTGCCGACGTGCGGTGATTCTATCCGAGTACTTCGGCTTTCTCCACCAATACAGCAGCCTCTCATCATCGGAGTGAAATGACCTTGTTGCATTAAGCCAAACTCCCCCACGCCCATCGACAAATCGACACGAGGCGACGCGAAAATTATTTTATGAACTAATATTGAATGCCGGGTCTTACGATTGTTATTAACCAAATGCCATTTCAAATCACCGGAACGGATTTGATATTTTTTAAACATCATGATGTCCTATCGGCATCATTGAACACGGTGATCGCTTCTCTCTTTCAGGAAAGTAGCCTACGTTTATATATACTATTATTGTCTTTTTTTTTTATTTGGTGATAATGCTGTTATATGGAATATTCAATGCGCAGTTCTTTGGATTATGGACTAGGATATTCTTTAATGGACGACGGCTGACTTATGAATCTTAAACCCACCATCCACCACCCACCACAACCGCCATCTTAAACCCACCATCCACCACCCACCACAACCGCCATCTTAAACCCACCATCCACCACCCACCACAACCGCCATCTTAAACCCACCATCCACCACCCCACCACAACCGCCATCTTAAACCCACCATCCACCACCCACCACAACCGCCATAAACCCACCATCCACCCCACCACAACCGCCATCTTAAACCCACCATCCACCACCCACCACAACCGCCATCTTAAACCCACCATCCACCACCCACCACAACCGCCATCTTAAACCCACCATCCACCACCCACCACAATGACCCCATGTGACAGAATACTCGCTTCTGATTGGCTGTCGCGTGACGTCACAGAGGTCATATGCAAATTTCTGAGGTCAATGAGCGGTCAAATGCTCGCTCTATACTACTAGTGTACGAGGACGGACTGAGAGCTAGCTGTTAGCTAACAGTTACCACTACATGTCACCAATTCCTTCATTGTAAGAAATTCATACCCGTTCCGCCCCGACAAAGAACTGTTAATCGCCGACAGATGAAAGGCGAATTCTTACCCGTAGAGTAACTCAAATTCTACGACAACAGTCTGAACTACCCGAGTTTTAATGTCCTCGGTCCATTTACCGATATTTCCTGTCTAGCTTCCGGTTAACTCACGTGGTATTTATTAAGATTATGATCCCATAATCAGAGATCAAACACACGTTATTTTGTAGGAATAGCACGAGGACTTCAAACGCTCATTTTTGAAGTGGAGACTAAGCACAATATGGTTTCCGGCCATTGACAGTTCTTTATTCAGACAATCAGTGTAAGAAACTGCTGATGCGCGGACGCCTCGTCGTCAATTTACGATGTATTTGAATGCTCAGTTCTCTTTCAAAACGGCCTCTTTAAGAGAGCTTATGATCTATACTATAGCTGCTCATCGAGTGCATGTCTGTGAGTTTGCCAGTTACTTGCCGACGTGCGGTGATTCTATCCGAGTACTTCGGCTTTCTCCACCAATACAGCAGCCTCTCATCATCGGAGTGAAATGACCTTGTTGCATTAAGCCAAACTCCCCCACGCCCATCGACAAATCGACACGAGGCGACGCGAAAATTATTTTATGAACTAATATTGAATGCCGGGTCTTACGATTGTTATTAACCAAATGCCATTTCAAATCACCGGAACGGATTTGATATTTTTTAAACATCATGATGTCCTATCGGCATCATTGAACACGGTGATCGCTTCTCTCTTTCAGCAAAGTAGCCTACGTTTATATATACTATTATTGTCTTTTTTTTTTATTTGGTGATAATGCTGTTATATGGAATATTCAATGCGCAGTTCTTTGGATTATGGACTAGGATATTCTTTAATGGACGACGGCTGACTTATGAATGACGGACCAGACGCTTGTATTTACAAGAACAAGGAGCAGAGCAAATACCACGATTCAGTTTTTCAGAATTTCCACTTTTGCTTTGCACGAACAATCAAAAAGTAATTTCCGATTGCGATAGGCAGTGATATCATTCTGTACTCGAGTATAAACGGTATGGTCGAGCGCTGCCAGCAAATGAAATGTGCTACTTCTAAATACGATCTCAGAAACCGGAGAATATATGTAGAAAATGTTGTCAGACGTTCACACGGATACATGAAAACTGTTCAAGGAAAACCTTAGCTGTTTATCTAGCTCGATTGCGTTATGATTATAGTTATGAAATGAATTTAGACAGACATTTATACACGAAGGATCCCATATTTAACCTGGTGATGTGCGGTGGCAGTAAATCTCCACTGCTGGAAAATCGTTTTGGTCCGAGGGATCCTTCGTGGCTACATGTGTGTTTGTGTAATTCCATTCAGACCCTTTTTCACGACATAGCACATGCTGCGGATTTCAATTTCATGTCATAACCATTATAACTATAAACATAACGCAATCGAGCTAGAACTTCCACAAATTGTGGACATCTATTTTCTCTCGCCCTTACATTAAACACACAATTATTTTTTAGGACATTCTATTTTTTTTTTTCAATTTCAACAGCGCCACGTATAGGCGAAAATGCCGCCTTGTCGTGCCATCTCCTTTTGACTTGGCAAAAAAAAAACCCTGTCCATCCTTAAACTCCAGTTATTCGGCCAAATACATATCTCTTTTTGCATGGCGAATTATAGCCTACATTCTTTTTATATTATCAAACTTTGCAGCTACCGAAATAGTTATATAAAAAACCATTAATTTACAAGCATTTGTCGAATTCTGAATGAAATATGATATTTGAAGGCTTCTTAAATCGAAAAAAGTTTGTGCGTTTCAGGCAGGCTCAGTCCAAGTTCCGAATGACTCCACGGTGAAGAAATTATAATGACCATAGTTTGTTGTGGCGCGTTGTACCAGAACGAACAAAAGGTGAACATTTATCATTTGAGATTTCTCTTATGTTTAATTATTAGTATGAACTGAGCGTCACGGGTCAGTACATACAAAGGTACACATATACATAGTTGGAAACTACACGAACGTTGGAGATCTGAAACTTCAGGTATTTATGCTTGCGGGTCGGTGTTATTGGTGAACCGAGTGTTGTCAGGTTTGGGATAAAGCCATTTGGAGCTTTTTTAGATCCATCGGGCTTTTTTAGCTTGATCGAGCTTTAAAAATGTGACTTTTACTCGTACTGATCATGAGATGTCCAATTTCCGCGGCGAAGCGGGCGTTGACAGTTTCACCGTGCTGAGATAAACATGGGAGAAGTTCAAAACCGAAAGAATCTCCCTTGTTCACAATTGCGTTGTTGTTATATTTCATATCAAATTATTCTTATGATGCACAGCCAACAACGTTTCCTCACCTCCTGTATTGCCATCAACACTTTATATCTCCTCATAAAACGTCCAACTTGAAGCCATCTTGGCGCCTCGCTTTCAATATGATCTGGCCAGCCCACGTGATCGGATATGCCGAAATATGGATTTTTAATTTTCCATCGGGTATGGTGGACCTGAATGCACATACAAGCCAAAATTTCAAATATGGAATAAAAAAATGAACTACTAATCACATCTAACATTGTCTAAAGAATGATTACTTGGTGGTGAAACTCGTTAAATAAAAGATATATTATTTTGTCATCAGAACCAATAGCAGTAGTTGTTCCTTTCCTGTCAAAACGCACACACCACGTTTACACGACATGAACAGGCACTTCAGGCATGCCACCAACTATTAAGTATGAAATCTGGGATTCCAGATGTACTGTCCCATGATTTGAACTGTACTAACCCACAGTATTTTATTTGCCCAAATAAAAGTTTGGTTTGTATGTACATGATGTGCATTCAGGTCCACCATACCCGATGGAAAATTAAAAATCCATATTTCGGCATATCCGATCACGTGGGCTGGCCAGATCATATTGAAAGCGAGGCGCCAAGATGGCTTCAAGTTGGACGTTTTATGAGGAGATATAAAGTGTTGATGGCAATACAGGAGGTGAGGAAACGTTGTTGGCTGTGCATCATAAGAATAATTTGATATGAAATATAACAACAACGCAATTGTGAACAAGGGAGATTCTTTCGGTTTTGAACTTCTCCCATGTTTATCTCAGCACGGTGTAACTGTCAACGCCCGCTTCGCCGCGGAAATTGGACATCTCATGATCAGTACGAGTAAAAGTCACATTTTTAAAGCTCGATCAAGCTAAAAAAGCCCGATGGATCTAAAAAAGCTCCAAATGGCTTTATCCCAAACCTGGTTGTTGTACGTTGATGAAAGAGTATTATGATTAGTGCTGAAACTTTGATTATTAAGTTGTATAGCCGGCCTAAAAGCGTATTATGTGATAACGATTTCCGACCGTTTGTGTCTGTTCTATATCTGAGACAGTTTTCCAGGTACAGTTCCATTTTTGTATGAGTGGATACTCTTGGGGCAGAGGCGTATTTGGGTATATTGGACGCGTATCAACATGGTCTGGCCTAGTCCAGTATAACGTGACACCAGTCTTTCTCTTTTAATATGCTGTTGTTTACTGACAAGCCATGGTAGTCCCGTAGGCTTTCATAGTGAACGCAAATCAAAATACCACCGCCAACATATGAGCGAGAAAAATGGCCCAAAATGAAAAAATAAAGAATTTCCCTGCCCACTCACCTTGATAATTCAAAAGACCAATATCTACTGCATACATATCACGTAATTCCCAACACTGACAGGTCTGATAACACGCGAGTGCAGCCTGGCAATCTAGCAGGTATTTTTCCAGCGACAGAATTTTCTCCGCAATATGGCCACAATGGAAAAGCCTTGACCTTGGTCCTTATTTGGGGCTAGCACGTGCGCATACAATTCGTCACATAGAACGGGGAACCCCAAAGGACAAAGGGATCATCCGTTATAAATAACAATAAAAGGGACCCTGTTTCGACTAAACTGAAATGAAGTCAACCCGATCAGCGCAAATTTATTCATTTCTTTGCTATCACATTATTTACAAATTCACAAATACTAACATTTGCAGCAATAATTTTGAGTTCATCTTTCATCACGACGAACTCAATCTGTTATAATGGAAGATCCCTTTGTCTTCTGGGGTTCCCCGTACTATGTGACGAATTGTATGCGCACGTGCTAGCCCCAAATAAGGACCAAGGCCAAGGCTTTTCCATTGTGGCCATATTGCGGAGAAAATTCTGTCGCTGGAAAAATACCTGCTAGATTGCCAGGCTGCACTCGCGTGTTATCAGACCTGTCAGTGTTGGGAATTACGTGATATGTATGCAGTAGATATTGGTCTTTTGAATTATCAAGGTGAGTGGGCAGGGAAATTCTTTATTTTTTCATTTTGGGCCATTTTTCTCGCTCATATGTTGGCGGTGGTATTTTGATTTGCGTTCACTATGAAAGCCTACGGGACTACCATGGCTTGTCAGTAAACAACAGCATATTAAAAGAGAAAGCCTGGTGTCACGTTATACTGGACTAGGTCTGGCCTACAAACTAGAAAATCATTGAACCGTTCGTGTTAGCCAAATTGACATGGCTTCGTTCGTTCCTACTACGCCATGATGCGTCTCAATGAACTTACAGGGGTAAAAGCGTTCGGTGTCCGGTTATTTTCGTTTATTTTCGTTTAGTTTGACCTAACGAAATGCGAATGGAACGAAATGTAAACGCGTTCCAAACGCTTACCAAACGATTATAGTAAACGAAACGCTTTCAATATCGCTTAATTTTTAATTTATCAAAACGCGTTTCCCTCGTCAAACGCGTTTGCTCTGATCGAAACGCGTTTATAAACGCGTTTGTGAATGCGTTTTATAAACGCGTTTCGAACGGGTTTCTCTTTTCGTTCGACTTCGTGCAAATTTGTGTTTTATTAGGCCAGGAAGTCAACGTGTCAGGGCTTTCCCCAGCCGCTATTATAATCCCTGTGCTATAAATATATGTGGCATAGCCTTTAATATACAAGGGTAAACACGTTCTGTGTCCGGTAATTCGCTTCGTTTATAAATTGCGCTAAGATTACATCTTTTCGTTCACCAAGCGAAACAATATATGTCTTCACCAAGCGAAACAATATATGTCTTCCCGTACCAAGCGAAATGATTAGTCAGGCATGTCATACTGAGCCGAAAAAGCGTTTCGCCTGACCTTGACTCCATGCAGCTTTTGACCAACACTCAGTCGCCGAACCGTTGCACAAATATAAAAAAACAAAAAACAGACCAAATAATATTCTCGTCCGACGAAGCAACCCTGGTGTGGACGGTAATGCTTATTTAACAACAACAACAACAACAACAAAAAAACGCTTTACGAAACGCATTTCCAAAACGCGTTTCAAACACAAGCTTAAATCTTTTCGTTCACCAAGCGAAGAAATATTTGTCTTCCCGTACCAAGCGAAATGATTAGTCAGGCGTGTGATACCGAACCGAAAAAGCATTTCGCCTGACCTTGACTCCATGCGGGTTTTGATCAACACTCAGTCACCGAACCATTGCACAAATAAAAAAACCCAGACCAAATAGTATTCTCGCCCGACGAATCAACTGTGGTGTGGACGGTGATGCTTATTTAACAACAACAACAATAAAACACGTTCCGAAACGTTTCCAAAACGCGTTTCAAACGCGTTCATAAACGCGTTCGTGAAACGCGTTTTAAGCGAAACGAAACGAAAGATAAATGAACATACCGATGATCAAACGGGTTTGCGAGGTATAAACGCGTTCTTTGAGAAGCAAACGAAACGAATACAAAACGCGTTTAGAACGCTATTGAAACGCGTTTCAAACGATAATAGAACGATATACGTGAAAAACCGGACACCGAACGCTTTTACCCCTGTAGATGTACACTCCGGGATCACACGGCTCCATGGGTCGATCGGCTCTATCCGGCAAGAAAACAACCCCTCCCAGCTCATTCTCGTCTCGCGAGACTCCCTACTGCGAGAAAGAGTCTCACGTGTAAATGAGAGCCATCCCCCAAAATTTGGGGGGTGAGTAGGCGGCGTATGATTTTCACCGTCTGTATCCGGCTTGTCATTGACCTGCTGACTCCGCCGAGTTAGAAGCGAATCGCTAAACATAACGTGGGCTATATAATTGGAAAATGACTCTTTCCGTTTCGGAGCATATCAATCGCGAACAAATTATTGTCGGTATGTATACTTGGCCGTGAAAGCGAGTTATCTAATACAGGAAGTGGTTCGCACAGTTCCGATCCATTCTCAAAGAGAGCCGTGTCTACCGCAAGACGGTACATCTTCGGAAAATTTATTACCTATGCCAGGTTCTTAGCGTGACATGTACTTGATCAGGGCAAGGCAGTTGCAGCATTTCTGTTCTTCATTCACTACATAGTACTGTTCACGCGCCCTATGATATGTACTTTTGTTGCTATCATTATGCAAGTTTTGTTGTTAAAAAAATAAAACTGAACGTTGAACTTTATTTATGGCCTACTCGTTTGAAGCAGCAGACATAAATTTAGTTGACCTAGATTCTGCATTGAAGATCAACCATTGAAACGCGGAAAACAACGAATTGCGTCAATTATACCGTATTTCGCCTGCATGTTGTCTGATCGTACTATTCTTGTTTATCTGATGATGCTAAGCAATAATGATCTTGTGATCTTTGGGTTAGGTCATAAATTTTCTGAAGATGTACCATTTTGCGTGTCTACGCGCGGGAGAATAGTCCCGGTCGAGCGGGTGATGTCATGCTGCCTCGCTTTGAGATTGGAGATTCAAAAATGTCACCAGTTTACATGAGAGTCGCTTTGGTCTCCCGCGGGTAGACACGGCTCTCTTTGAGAATGCTCCCAGCTCTCTGTCCATTTGTTTTATCGAGTTCGACAAAGAGTTTGCTTGCCGTGAACTGCTCACCCGTCTGCAATCAGTCTTCTCAAACATTAACGGTCAGTTGAATTCTCCGCCATTATATTTGTACGTATCACGTGATCAGCAACGTCTCGTGCCGATCACGTGACCGACCATACGAAGATAATGGCGGAAGCTCAACCTGTCTTGGATGTTTGAAGACTGATTGCAGACGGATGAGCTCTTCACGGCAATCAAACTCTTTGCCGAACTCGATAAAACAAATGGACAGAGAGCTGGGAGGGGTTGTTTTATTACCAAGTCGTGTGATCCCAGAGTGTACATGTAATTTGATTGAGAGGCATAATGACGTTGTAGAAACGAACGAAGCCATGTCAACTTGACTACGTTCGTGTCCGGTCTCTATCTATGACAGTTATTTATCCCCAGTTGCAACTTACACTAGGTGGAGATGAGGTGTTGCGTATCAGAATTGAGGTCGAGGTCGAGGTCAGAGATCAAAGGCCAATGTGACCCGAAAACACGAATCATTGAACCCCTTTTTTTGTGAGAGCACGGAAAAGGTCGCGCTGACTCCAATACCAGAGGAATTAAAAATTGCAATTTTTGTGTCAGTAGACTACCAAACTTGAGGTCACGTTCAAATTATGGATATGGTTAAGGAAATTTTTAATAGTCGCATTTTTTGTCAGACAGTTGATAGATTAGGTTGAGACGATGTGTCACACACCAAAATTGAGATCAAGGTCAAAGGTCAAAATCACTGTGACCCCAAAATCAAGTCTCGATTTTGTTTGTATCTGTGGAAAAATCAAGGGTATGATGTGGCATGTACCAAAGTTTAAGGTCACGGTCAAACTCACTGTGACCCCAAACTCAGGAAATGATTAAAAATCGACAAGATGACCTGATAACATATTGTCCATCCCCACCAAGATAGAAGTCACTGACAAAACTATATTGGCAAAGTGAGCATGCGTACATGTATGGTATTTCAATCTGCAGTTTTAAATTACCCAAGCAATACCCTGACGTCATTATTTTCCCCATCTACTGAAAATACGATACTGTCCTGGATTAAGGTAAAACGGGGTAACTTTGACACAACTTTATCTCCAATCTGATTTGGAGACCAGAGCCACACTATGTCAACACTGGGTACCATTAAGAGTCCACACTGGATACATTTGGACCTGTTCAAATTATTGTTGTGATAACCACAGATATTTATTGCATGTAAGTTTGAAAAAGAAGAACATGTGTCAATGTTACCCCATTGTGAATGCCCTGGTGTAACATTGACATGCATCACCAAAGTCATAGCAAACCAGCTGGGGTAACTTTGACATGTTGAGCTAGGATAACTTTGACATCATCATGGGAATCAATGGTGAACGTGGAGTCAAAGTTACTTCAAATACACAAAATTACTGAAAATAGTGGCCAGAAGAAAGAACTGAATAAAGCTACTCTCAATGATTAGTACTTCTAAAATAGTATATTTTTGCTATAAACTCAAAACATTGCAGCACTTCACCATAGAAGTTTTTGTGTCAAACTGTTATCAGTTACACCAGTGCCAACTACATGTTAAGTGGTCATCTTATGAAGAGTGTCACATGGCTGGCCACCTACTCCCTGCTACCTCGGCAGATAACAGCATCTTATATATAAAGGTTATGCTAATATAACAAAAAAAGTTGTCAAAGTTGTTCCACTGTCAAAGTTACCCCTGTTACTTAAGACTTCATATCCGACTTGTCTCTATGTTTCTTGCTGATATACGTGAAAGGAACAACGGTTGATTTTGAAAGGATGTAAGCATAATGCGCATATCAGGATGCCTTTACGTCACTAGTGATCAATGCAACCGCAGCCGTGGAAGTGACGTATGGGTAATGATAACTTGCGGTCTTCTAGACTGTCGATAGACGAGGTGGGATATTTTGATCAAGATTTCTTTCTGTATTTTAACTTAAATGTAATGTATGTAAGCTGTGAGATATCTGCAGTTCCACGATGTCAAAAAGTTAAAGATCATTAAATCATTTAAGAATTGTTTTGTCCGTCTGTCTGTCCATCTTGATGGATTATTGCCAGGTTTTCCAATTTCATATAACATATATCATATAACATACGCCACGGGCGAGGAAGCAGAAGCCTATTGAAAATGACTGACCTTGATCTATTCTATCATTGTCAAATTCTAGTACTGGTGATATCCTAGGATTACATTCTCTGATCTTCATTGTGTAACTGGTGATTAACTGGAAAGCTTCCCAATTTGACTGACCAGTTCCCGTTTGTATTTAACTCTATCACTATGCATTATCAACATCTCAACGGAGAATGGTCTGTTCTCAATTACCGCCTCAATATGTCCGCTGATGGTGCTGGGCAAATGTTTCCACAAACCCCAGAAGAACCGTGCCCCTGTGCTCGTGTTGAACATGGGTTAAGATAGATTATTGGTAGGTCTTCGTCTGACCAAACACCTTACTGTATTTCCATGTCCATATATATAGAATATGGACAGAAAATCCACGTAATGTTACATGTTTCGAGCGGAGAGAAGAATAATTGTTAAAAAGGGTATTGTGTCTTTTCAGACAAGACCGCATTAGTTTTATAGGGAAAAGAAATGGAAGATGTATCAGTAAAACGAGAGGATGTTGACCAAACGGACGAATCCGCGATAAAGGACGAATCCGCGATAAAGGACGAATTATGGAGCCAGAGAACCAAGTATATGTCTTTGAAGGAGGAATTGGGGATCCAAGCTGGCATACACAACCATGTAACAATAAAAGAAGAACCCGTAGTCGAGTTTGATGTACATGCAAATGGCCAGCCACTACAGAAGATCCTTATACGTAGACCGATTAAACAAGTAAGTCATACGAGGTGTATAGCAGAGGTGGCAACTCTTGCAAACATACATTATCTGGTAAAATATTGACCACGAAAAAGACCGTGACATACTGATTTGTCAACACTACACACGGATATAGCAAATTGAATCGCATCTCAATAATGAGAAACTATCCCGCACACGTTCAAGTGTTAGATATTCTTATAATTTTGACCCATCCACTGTATCCGGTGGATAATTCATGTTGGAAGCTATTGTCAGAATCTTTGTGCAGCTGAAAAGGCACAAGTCTAGAGACATTGTTGTTCCAAGACTTGGCTAGTGTATGCATTCTCGTGATTCCTACATGGAGTATGAACCATGTATCTCTTCAACAACCACCCACTTACCCCGCCTAGTAACATAAGTAGCCTAGCTCCAGAAAAATGTACATACAATAGCCACTGTCAAACTTGGATAGCTGACCGGACACTTTACTGGCTGGGCTGATAAGTATCCAGGATAAAAAGGAACTATGAGCACTCTCGTGGCCTGGCCCATGCAGGCACCGTCTTGATATGAGAGAAACATAATCGAAAAAGACGTTAAATCGTACTCACCCACTCACTCATGTAAATAGCCATTTCTTCCCATGGATAATAGCTTACAGTGGTATATTGCTGATTCTTAAAACACTACGTTGACCTTGTTAGATAGTCCAGTCATGATAACTAGACTGATTGTTTTGATCTTCCAGGAGTGTCCGGGCACAGGCAGTGATACCGAGCAGACCAGACTTGAGGATGATACAATTCCGGTGGAAAAACCTTTTCCTGTGAACCTGTATCGGGTCAATAATGTATGCAGAAATTATACTCAGCTGAACACTGACTGTTCCAGACCAGACACCATCTCCTTGACTCATGTCCTAGAAACACAAAATTCTGACCAGATCAGTGATATGCTAGACCATGAGAGACACCATACTGGCGAAAATCCATACGAATGCCCATTATGTCCGTATAGTTGTACCAAGAAAATTAATATGCAGAGACATCAGAGAACTCATACTGGTGAAAAGCCATACATATGTTCTATATGCCCGTATAGCTGCTCCGTTAAAAGCAGTCTGCAAAGACACCAGAGAACTCATACTGGTGAAAAGCCATACATATGTTCTATATGCCCGTATAGCTGCTCCGTTAAAAGCAGTCTGCAAAGACACCAGAGAACTCATACTGGTGAAAAGCCATACATATGTTCTATATGCCCGTATAGCTGCTCCGTTAAAAGCAGTCTGCAAAGACACCAGAGAACTCATACTGGTGAAAAGCCATACATATGTTCTATATGCCCGTACAGCTGCTCCGATAAAAGCAGTCTGCAAACACATCAGAGAACTCATACTGGTGAAAAGCCATACATATGTTCTATATGCCCGTATAGCTGCTCCGTTAAAAGCAGTCTGCAAAGACACCAGAGAACTCATACTGGTGAAAAGCCATACTTATGTTCCATATGCCCGTACAGCTGCTCCGATAAAAGCAGTCTGCAAAAACATCAAAGAACAAAGAAATCATACTGGTGAAAAGCCATACATATGTTCTATATGCCCGTACAGCTGCTGCTATAAAAGCAATCTGCAAAAACACCAGAGAACGCATACTGGTGAAAAGCCATACTTATGTTCCATATGCCCGTACAGCTGCTCCGTTAAAAGCAGTCTGCAAGAACATCATAGAACTCATACTGGTGAAAAGCCATACAAATGCTCATTGTGTGCGTATAGTTGTGCACAGAAAAAATCTCTGAAGAGACATCTTAGAACTCATACTGGTGAAAAGCCATCCATATAGCTGTGCCCAGAAAGGCCTTCTCATTTACCATGAGAGAACACATATTGGCGAAAAGCCATACAAATGTTCATTATGTCCGTATAGTTGTGCAGATAAAAGCAATATGAAGAGACATCAGAGAACTCATACTGGTGTTTAGCCATACATATGTTCAATATGCTCGTATAGCTGCGCCAAGGAAAGATCAAAAAAGATACGAGAGACCCCATGCCGTCATGTAGATAGTGATCAGCGAAAAGTTTTACTGATGAAAATACATATTGGTGGTCAGTGTGTCAGGATAGCTGTGTAACGGAAGGCCATCAGACCGAACATGGATAGATCACTGTTGTGAATGTCCAACCGGATGGTCATTATGAAATTCGATAAATGAGGCTCAGGGTTAAGTATCTTTGAAAGAAAAAGATGTGGTAATTCATACTGGTCACAAAAATAAGAGCGAATGCATGACGAAAAGCCATACAGAAGATCGTCGTATATATATTTCTGTATTGCTTTGTTATGAAGGGTGAGGAAAGGTAACTGATTCCGTAAAAAAAACCCTTCTCTGTAGTAGTTCCATAGAAATAAGTTCCAGAAATGACCGGGTAACTTGTTATACTGTTCTTTAGTTACTCATTATTATAGAGCATTTCCACAAAGTGTATGCTCTTATGTTCTCATGAGGAACGACTCCGCCGGATCCGCCGCCGCCACGACTTTGAACGTGAATAGTTCTGAAACATTTTCGGGTCAGACTGTGTGTGCTTACCCCTTAGGCCGGCAAAATTTGTCTGATTGTGTTTTGATAGCCTCTGTTCACCACTAGGTGACGCTTTAGTCAGAGCATATGAAAACCTCTCTCAGGATTTCGTCTGAACGACTTTTTTTCCATTATGTGCCATCTCCCTTGGGCTTTAGATTTCACCTGCTTGTTTTTCGTGGTATTTGGTCTTTATTTGGTGGCGCTATGGACATGAATGCAGGTAAACCCGTGTAACATGATATCTTCAGATTGGTTATCTGTGAGGAGATTATTGTCACCGAATATTTTTTCAGTACACTAGAAAAGAATGTGCCTAGGCAACTAGATATTGTAATGTCTCTATAGTACTGTGATTCTAATTTATCCTCCTCCTTATGTAATTGTTTCAGTTCAAGAATCCCAGATTATCCCACTGTTGTATACATTGTCGAAAGGTTTAACGAGGGGTGACACTGTGAGGTCTTGGCCATATTTTAACATTTCATTAGATATGTAGTGAAGACCATAGGTTTTTCAGTGCATGTGTGTTTTCTTATTTTTAATATGGCGGTCCAGGATAGGATTAGATTGTTGGTTGTTTTCTTTAATTTTAAGCTCATTAATTAGATCCTGTGATCCTTTATCTGTGTATGTTGTGAGTTTTAATTCTTGGAAATGACTAAAAAGTTGTTCATGAAATTCTGGTGGCAGATCTAGTTCCTCCTTATTTCTTTCCATTAAAATGGTAAGTATTTTCCAGTATTCTTTAGGATTATAATCCTGTTAGGTTTCAAATTTGTCATAAATTTTATCTTTTACCACCTTTTCATGCTGTTTCCTCTTTTTTTCTTTGTTGAGATAAACATTCTTCTTATATCACGATTATGTGGACATTTAACCAGCTGCGTCGTTATATCTTTAAAATGTTTTTTGAAGATATTTAATATCTTCACAATTTTTCCTTGTGATTTTTCTATTGTTTTCTTATACTTATTCCTTTTAGGGGGTTGGGGTTGGTGAGGGGCTGAGGCGTGGTGGAAAATTGAGTTGTTGTAGACACTATTATATGGTTAAATGGTTCTACTACATGTATGTTGTCAATGTTTTCTATGGTAGCACCTATTCCACACATGAAGGGGTGTATATTATTCTATGGTAGCACCTATTCCACACATGAAGGGGTGTATATTATTCTATGGTAGCACCTATTCCACACATGAAGGGGTGTATATTATTCTATGGTAGCACTTATTCCACACATGAAGGGGTGTATATTATTCTATGGTAGCAGCTATTCCACACATGAAGGGGTGTATATTATTCTATGGTAGCACCTATTCCACACATGAAGGGGTGTATATTATTCTATGGTAGCACCTATTCCACACATGAAGGGGTGTATATTATTCTATGGTAGCACCTATTCCACACATGAAGGGGTGTATATTATTCTATGTAGCACCTATTCCACACATGAAGGGGTGTATTACAACACATATAAGGGAAGTGGGAAGAGGTGCCGACATACTGACTGCGTCACATGACTTCACAGAATAGTCTTCTGGTTAACCTATTCTAAAGCACATACCAAGAATCTAACGATTCGTGATATGTGTTGTATCTCAGGTACGCTTTTATTGTACCTGTTATGTGGCAACTTGGATGATATGACCACACGGCCCCTAGCACCGGCATAAGCGGTATTAGATACAAATCTAGAGAGCTATGATGGAAATGCTCTGACAACTCGTATACTGGTAATTGGTGAGCTGTTTCGCTGTATATTATTCTATGGTAGCACCTATTCCACACATGAAGGGGTGTATATTATTCTATGGTAGCACCTATTCCACACATGAAGGGGTGTATATTATTCTATGGTAGCACCTATTCCACACATGAAGGGGTGTATATTGTTCTATGGTAGCACCTATTCCACACATGAAGGGGTGTATATTATTCTATGGTAGCACCTATTCCACACATGAAGGGGTGTATATTATTCTATGGTAGCAGCTATTCCACACATGAAGGGGTGTATATTATTCTATGGTAGCACCTATTCCCACCACCTGCTGAAGGAGGACAAATATAACTTATTCTATGGGTGTATTTAATTCCACTTTTTGAGGAGATCTCTATTATATTATTGTGATATATCTTCCACATGAAGGGGTGTATATTATTCTATGGTAGCACCTATTCCACACATATGAAGGGGTGTATATTATTCTATGGTAGCACCTATTCCACACATGAAGGGGTGTATATTATTCTATGGTAGCACCTATTCCACACATGAAGGGGTGTATATTATTCTATGGTAGCACCTATTCCACACATGAAGGGGTGTATATTGTTCTATGGTAGCACCTATTCCACACATGAAGGGGTGTATATTATTCTATGGTAGCACCTATTCCACACATGAAGGGGTGTATATTATTCTATGGTAGCAGCTATTCCACACATGAAGGGGTGTATATTATTCTATGGTAGCACCTATTCCACACATGAAGGGGTGTATATTATTCTATGGTAGCACCTATTCCACACATGAAGGGGTGTATATTATTCTATGGTAGCACTATTCCACACATGAAGGGGTGTATATTATTCTATGGTAGCACCTATTCCACACATGAAGGGGTGTATATTATTCTATGGTAGCACCTATTCCACACATGAAGGGGTGTATATTATTCTATGGTAGCACCTATTCCACACATGAAGGGGTGTATATTATTCTATGTAGCACCTATTCCACACATGAAGGGGTGTATTACAACACATATAAGGGAAGTGGGAAGAGGTGCCGACATACTGACTGCGTCACATGACTTCACAGAATAGTCTTCTGGTTAACCTATTCTAAAGCACATACCAAGAATCTAACGATTCGTGATATGTGTTGTATCTCAGGTACGCTTTTATTGTACCTGTTATGTGGCAACTTGGATGATATGACCACACGGCCCCTAGCACCGGCATAAGCGGTATTAGATACAAATCTAGAGAGCTATGATGGAAATGCTCTGACAACTCGTATACTGGTAATTGGTGAGCTGTTTCGCTGTATATTATTCTATGGTAGCACCTATTCCACACATGAAGGGGTGTATATTATTCTATGGTAGCACCTATTCCACACATGAAGGGGTGTATATTATTCTATGGTAGCACCTATTCCACACATGAAGGGTTGTATATTATTCTATGGTAGCACCTATTCCACACACGAAGGGGTGTATATTATTCTATGGTAGCACCTATTCCACACATGAAGGGGTGTATATTATTCTATGGTAGCACCTATTCCACACATGAAGGGGTGTATATTATTCTATGGTAGCACCTATTCCACACATGAAGGGTTGTATATTATTCTATGGTAGCACCTATTCCACACATGAAGGGATGTATATTATTCTATGGTAGCACCTATTCCACACATGAAGGGGTGTATATTATTCTATGGTAGCACCTATTCCACACATGAAGGGGTGTATATTATTCTATGGTAGCACCTATTCCACACATGAAGGGGTGTATATTATTCTATGGTAGCACCTATTCCACACATGAAGGGTGTATATTATTCTATGTTAGCACCTATTCCACACACATGAAGAGTGTATATTATTCTATGGTAGCACCTATTCCACACATGAAGGGGGTGTATATTATTCTATGGTAGCACCTATTCCACACATGAAGGGGTGTATATTATTCTATGGTAGCACCTATTCCACACATGAAGGGGTGTATATTATTCTATGGTAGCACCTATTCCACACATGAAGGGGTGTAT